>NW_020870813.1:215091-220091 GCF_003789085.1 Penaeus vannamei
ACACACACGCAAAAAAAAAAAAGAAGAGAGAAAAAGCAAGGTCACTTATCACCTATTTTCGAATGACGTCACGGAGAGAGAGCGAAGTCTGAAGACCGGGATTTATGACTCCCAGAACGGCCGCCATTCGTCAGGGTTTAAACATTTGCATTAAGAGAAAGCAAAAGGCCGCTTGTGGTATTTCCTCGAATTTCTGTGGTTGGAATCTTAATGTTTCTTCGGGACGGGGGGGAGGGATGGGGGGGGGGCGTTTGGGTACAGAAGATGATGGTGGTGGTTGTGATGATGGTGTGGTAAGGATAATGATGATATTATTATAATAATTTTTATCATTATAATGATAATTATCGTCATCATCATCATCATCATAATTATCAACATCATCATCGTCACCATCATCATTGCCATCGTCATTATCTTCATCATCCTAATCATCGTCATCGTCATAATCATTATTGCCATTCTTTCTATTTTGTTATTCTCGTTATTATCCCTATTGTCATTATTCCTTTATCATCATTATCATTGTTTTTTCTTTTGAATCAGGAACCGCATTGCCAAGATTTTTTTTATCATCATTTACCAATATCATCATAATTTTGAATTTCTTATCCTTCGTATTATTTGTATCGTAATTACTGCCATTTTTATTTATATTATTAAAGGAATGGTTTCTCGTACGTGATATTACGCAGAAATTTACAACCGCATGAAGGGAAAACATAAGACCTAGTTTCCTTTGCCTCAGAAACGAGAATTTGATGGGGATTCGGGGTAGATTACGCGTAGATTAAGAGAGTTCGGGACGTATTTAGAGTCCGAAGTAGATTGCGGTCAAGGAATTTATTCTGAACTCGAAATACGGGCGTTGGTGCCTATTGTGGAATTATGTATGAATAATGTATTGTAGAATAATGTATGAAGGGTTTATGAAGCGTATTCATATAGAGTAGATGAGGGCGAATTAGGAATATGATTGTGGCAACGAGTAGGTGGACGGGTGATGAAGGTAGATTTTAAGAGTATATTTTGGGAGTATACTTGTGGTAAATACTGATAGGTGGATACAGTACTAACGGATGGGATGAAAATATATAATTTGTCTGTCCAAAGCGCGGGGTCTTGTTGTGTCGACTTTGGTAGATTTTTGGGTGTAAATGTGAACTAATTACAGATGAATTGTGCTGAAATTTTGGATGAAGTATGAAGTATGGTTTAGTGTTTATTTTGGGGCTAATTATAAATGAATGGTGCTGAGAGCATGCGAGCTGGATGACCTACATAGGCCAAACAACATATGAACAGCTTTTGGTTAAGATTCGAGGCAGATGAGTAGACGCTAGGATAAATCTGGCGTAGATTATAACCACACAGATTATCCTTGAAGTTACTGCTTAATTGTAATGATATTTTGAGCACAGAAACCCAGACGATTAAGTTCAGCAATGAGAAGTTCTCAGAGGACACCAACCAGTGTACAATATCCGTGCCCGGAGAGGGACTATTAAATGAAAACAGATGGAGACAGATGGTGGAGGTGAGAGTGCCTCTCTGCTTGTTGCTTGTATCATTGTTTTTAATAATTAAAATTCTTTTCTTTCTTTTTTTTTCTTCTTCTCTCCTCCCCTCCTACTCCTGCTCTCTGCAACTCTCTTCGTCTTTTCTTCCTCTTCCTTTTCTTTTCCATCTTCTTTTTCTTTATTTTCTTCTCCTTCTCTTCCTCTCACCGTCTATTTTGTTCTTCATTTCTTCCTTCTTTGTTCTTCTTCTCTTTCTCTTTCTTTTTTTTTTTCATTTTCTTCTCCACCTTCTTCGTCTTCTTCATCTTCACGATCTTGTTATACTGTTGTGAGCTGCTTGTTATTATTTCTCTTATAAGCTAATTCCATGTCAATGATATTATAATGACTAATACCATTGATATCACTATTATAATCATTATTATTAATTACTATTATCCTGTATATGTGCACGCTCCTGAGAATGTTATATGTTGTGTGCATGTGTGTGCATGTGTGTGTGATGTGTGTGCGTGTGTGTGTGCGTGTGTGTGTGTGTGTGTGTGTGTGTGTGTGTGTGTGTGTGTGTGTGTGTGTGTGTGTGTGTAAATGTGTGTTTGCTCTTACGTATGGCGTGTGTGAGTATATGCGTGCGCGTGGTTGTGTACGTGTTTCCGAGTGCACGGTAACGTGTGTGCATCCATATACTTGCTAGTTTTGTGTTTGCGGTGCTGTGTATGCATGGACAGGTACGCATTCAGGCAACGAACGTATAACGCAATATACAGCCCCTGTCAACTTGTTGCAAATTTCATCATAGCACGGCATGATGCAAAACAGTGAGCATGGTTGATGTATTTTAGAACATCAGGTATATGTAGCACAATTCATTTTCTCTCCCCTGTGTTCTGACAGTTCATTTACAGTTGCTTTTGTCTTTAGAGGCAATAATGATTAATAATGATGATAACGACTATTACGCGCGGATGGTAACCAGAATAATATTAATAGTAATGATTATAACAAAAATTACGATAAAATTGTTTCATTAATAAGAACAGTAGCCTGAACAGAAAAATTATATTACTAATTATATTTGCAATCATAATTATCATATTGACATTAATAACAATAAAGCTACTATTACTACTACTGCTACTGTTGGCACTAATGATACCGATAACTAGAAGAACTTAGAGAGCGCATACCTCCGCCGAGGCAATAGGGTCACTGATGCAATTAAAAATATTTACACTTGAAGAATTACGTTAAAATCACTTCTTTCTCAAGTACACTAAAATATTCACACTTGAAGAATAACATTTAAACACACACGTTTCTGAAGAACAATGACGACGTCTGTGTTTTCCTTTCTCGCAATGCTAATGTATCTTTAAAAAATAATCCTGAATCCGGTTCATCTGTTCTTTTTTTTAGTTATCCTGCTCCCCAAATGACCAACGGACAAACAAACAAATACCGGATTCGGATCATGATTCGGATGAAAACCAAAGCTTAATGGCATCGAAGTTGGGCTATGAGACAACCTTGGGAAACATTTCATAAAAATCTGTTCATAACCTACTAACCAACGAACAAACAAACAAATTAACACTACCAAAATCATAACCTTGGTGGAGGTAATGATGAAACAAATAACAAATGTAATGATAATAATGATGATGATATTTATGATGATGAATACGAGAATATGCATGATAGTAAAGTAGTCATGGTATGATCATTCAGATAATGGTGATAATGGTGGTAGTGATAAAGAAAATGATGAGGATAATAATAATGATGGCTATGATAATATGGATAAAAACGATAAAGGTAATAATAATGACCATATTAATGATATCGAAAATACACACACACACACACACACACACACACACACACACACACACACACACACACACACACACACACACACAACACACACACACACATACACACACACACACATACACACGCGCACGGTCAGATATATTGTATAAAAAAACATTACTGTTATTAATGCTACGCCTGGAATAGAATATTCCATTGAATTTTCATTTCATGTTTGTTCATGCTGTGAAACGATTCCGTCAGTCGCTATTAATGATGGTTTCATAGTTTCCTGAAATATTCAATTATTCATATTTTGAAAACTCTCTCCGAAGATAATAACTTATTGCTACGTGGCATTATAAATTATGTATTTCCTTCTCACGTTAACGGGTTAACCTTTATAAGCTAAAAATATGTGAATAGTTGTCAGTGGGAAAGAAGCATCAGTTGAAGTGTATGAATTTTTCTTCGATTTCTTACATTTTCATCATTATCTCTTTTATATTCATATAAATATAGCCTGCATTTAGCACTAGATGTCATATCACACTCCACAATAAGCCTCTTCACAGCACCTGAAGCGCACAGAATATACTCTGTATTTATAGAGTATGCAAATATAAACAATTCAGATCTATTATATCTGGTATTGCATACAGAATAAATGATACACCGAATCATTTATTTGTGTGATAGATTGAACTTCGGGTCAATAAAGGTGGAACTAGTCTTGCAGGGGATTTATAGAAAGAGCCAAAGAACTCCCATGGATTCCAACAACAACAACAGCAAAAAAAACCACACACACAGATAGATAGATAGAGAGAATGAAAG
This sequence comes from Penaeus vannamei, assembly GCF_003789085.1. NCBI lineage: Eukaryota > Metazoa > Arthropoda > Malacostraca > Decapoda > Penaeidae > Penaeus > Penaeus vannamei. The sequence continues at coordinate 219,261 of NW_020870813.1, forward strand.
AGAAAAAGGGAGAGAAAAAGAGCGAGCGAGAGAGAGAGAGAGAAGAGAGAGAGAGAGAGAGAGAGAGAGAGAGAGAGAGAGAGAAGAGAGAGAGAGAGAGAGAGAGAGAGAGAGAGAGAGAGAGAGAGAGAGAGAGAGAGAGAGAGAGAGAGAGAGAGAAGAGAGAAGAGAGAGAGAGAGAGAGAGAGAAGAGAGAGAGAGAAGAGGAAGAGAGAGAGAGAGGAGAGAGAGAGAGAGAGAGAGAGAGAGAGAGAGAGAGAGAGAGAGAGCGAGCGAGAGAGAGAAAGAAAAGAGTGAGAAGAGAGAGAGAGAGAGAGAGAGAGAGAGAGAGAGAGAGAGAGAGAGAGAGAGAGAGAGAGAGAGAGAGAGAGAGAGAGAGAGAGAGAGAGAGAGAGAGAGAGAGAGAGGAGAGAGAGAAAGAGAGAGAGAGAGAGAGAGAGAGAGAGAGCGAGAGAAGAGAGAAGAGACAGATAGATAGAGATAGAGAGAGAGAGAGACAACAAAAGAACAAAATTTAGTTCTGTAAACTCGTAAAAGCGAATAGCAAGATAAAGAGCAGTAGCGGAAACGGCCGCCTCCACGACCAGGAGAGACTTCTGTTTACGGCGCCACGACGACCGTAAAAGGTCGGCCTCCATGAATACCTCGCAGCCAGGGTCGTCACCGGTCTCTTGAACGCGGCTGCAACAGTTGGTTTTAATTTCACGTTTTGTGCAACATTGAGCGCTCTCTCGGAGGGGGCGTAGCGGTGTCCCTATGATAGTCACACTGACTGCTTGGTTCTCAAGTGATGCTTTTATCATCATTACCAATATTTTTTTTTTCATTTCT
>NW_020870813.1:247591-252591 GCF_003789085.1 Penaeus vannamei
GAAGGGAAGGAGGCGATAGGGAGAGAGCAGGAGAGGGGAAGGCGAAGGAGGGAAGGGAGGGCGATAGGGAGAGGTAGAAGAGGGGAAGGCAGGGAGAGAAGGAAAGGGGGGCGATGGGGAGAGAGCAGGAAGAGGGGAAGGCAGGGAGAGAAGGAAGGGAAGGGAGGGCGATAGGGAGAGTGCAGGCAGAGGGGAAAGCAGGAGAGAAGGAAGGGAAAGAGGCGATAGGGAGAGAGCAGGGAAGAGGGGAAAGCAGGGAGAGAAGGAAGAGGAAGGAGGGCGATAGGGAGAGAGCGATAGGGAGAAGGCAGGGAGAGAAGGAAGGGAAGGGAGGACAATAGAGAGAGAAGAGACGGGAGAGGAATGAAGGCAGGAATAGAGAGGGAGAGAGCAGCAAGGGAGGAAGGCAGGGAGAGAAGGAAGGGAAGTGAGGGCGATAGGGACAGCTGAGAAGGGAGAGCCTTTGGGAGAGCTGAGAAGGGAGGGAAGGGAGGGCAATGGTGAAAGGTGAGAAGGAAGGGAGGAAGGCAGGGAGAGAAGGAAGGGATGGGAGGATATAGGGAGAAAGGGGAGGAAGGAAAGGAGACAGGGAGAGAGAGGAGGGAAGAGGCCTCAGGGTGAGAGGAGATGGATGGGAGGAAGACCGGAAGAAAGGAGGTAAGAGAGAGCGATAGCGAGAGAGAGGAGGGAAGGGGACGAGAGGGAGAGAGGGGAAGGAGGGAGGAAAGCAGGAGGAGAAGGTAGGGAAGGGGGGCGACTGGGAGAAAGGAGGCAATTATGATAATGATAATAATGCTATTGATAATAACATTAACAGCCACAATAACAATAATAATAAGGGTTAAAAATTATATCAATAGCAACGATAGTAATTATGATAATGATAATATATATATGATAATATGATCATATGATAGCGATAAGTATGTATAATCATACATACATGCATGCATACGTATATATATATATATATATATATATATATATATATATATATATATATATATATTATATATATATATATGTATATACATATGTATATATATATATATATATATATATATATATATATATGTATATATATATATATATATATATATATATATATATATATATATATATATATATATAGATAGAGAAGAGAGAGAGAGAGAGAGAGAGAGAGAGAGAGAGAGAGAGAGAGAGAGAGAGAGAGAGAGAGAGAGAGAGAGGGCACAGCATCTATAGAGAGAGAGAGAGAATAAGGGCACAGCATCTATATATAGAGAGAGAGATAAAGATGCATATACGTATAATATTCGATCAAATAGCCTACAGTACAATAACTTTTCCGCACCTCGGGATGCTGCAATCCCCACGACAATTCTCACCCAAGTCAAGTCGCCACGTATACGGTGAGTCATTATGTATTGAAGTCCGTCTGTTGGCTTTTAGCTGCAGTTTTCTCCGCCATTCAGAAGTCGGTAAGACTCATAACATCAGTCGTTGCTGCTCTTATGCCTTTTTCTTTATCTTATTCTTTTCTATTTGCGTGGGATCTTTCCTGGCATTATCTACACATTGCTTGGTGTTTTTTTAAACCTTGATAACAGGGATTTCCACTAAAAATCGCCCGCGCACTTAGTCTAATGCAAGCCATTGAGAGTATCATTGTCGGGGCGGAAAAAATAATCCAATTTCTAATATCACCTGAACTCCTCGCCTTATGAAGACCGCGCTTGCTTGCTAACGACGAACGAGCTACAAGCCTGAAAAGGCGAGGTCTTGTGTTCATTTCTTCAGCTTATGAGAGAATATCGGCGGAGAAGCGAGGAGGGGCCGCATTTACCCTTGTTGCGTTAAATGGCAATTTCTTTAGGAGTTTCTGGTCCCGAATGTTGCAGGTTATCAACAGGTTCTATTGGGTTTCCCACTGTATTGATACGCGTAGGTGGAAAAGGACGGCATCCACTGCTTTGAATCCAGTGTTCGTGATTATATTGTGAAAATGACGACCATAATGATTATGAAGATGTTAAGCAGATGCCAGAGATGTGCCTTCTGCATTGCTTATAAGATGAGACATTTCAGACCTCTGAATCTGCATGCCCTTTGCTCTGGAACTCACTCAACAGGAGTTTCATTTTATCGATAATGGCTCCCAGTATATTATGTTCGACGGCAACACTTGCAATACATTTTTACGACATGCAATTTCAGTCACTTGACTGTATTCGATGAAATAAATTCTGAAAGTTTTTGTTCCCATATTTCCGAAAACTACTCTCTACTTTTGTCACCACTCAATGAAATTTGGGTTTTGGAAAAAGTGCGTCACAGTACATCACAACTTTTATATAGGGAGGGACCTATTCAGAGTGGAATGTTCACAAGCTAAAGATTTATTTTTTAGATATACAGTCATTGTTACTTTCATCTCTATTTCTTTCCTTTAGGTAGATCACATATTCAGGTCGGGCAGACAGGCATTCACGTACACATACGATGTAGCTATAGCTTTCATTTACACCCATATCTGTCATATTCATGGATCTCTCTCGCAGGCACACACACACACACACACACACACACACACACACACACACACACACCACACACACACACACACACATATACATATATATATATAATATATATATATATATATATATATATATATATATATATATATATATATACATATGCATATACATACATACATATATATATATATATATATATATATATATATATATAGATAGATAGATAGATAGATAGATAGATAGATAGATAGATAGATGAGCGAGAGAGAGAGAGAGAGAGAGAGAGAGAGAGAGAGAGAGAGAGAGAGAGAGAGAGAGAGAGAGAGAGAGAGAGAGAGAGAGAGAGAGAGAGAGAGAGAGAGAGAAATATTATCATAGAATTTGAATATGGTATAACAGAGTTATCCCTCCCCTCCCTGAGAGGAAAGAAAAACTAAAGAAAAAAAAATAAAGAGAAAGAGAGAGAAAGATCCGCAACAAAGCCTTACACTAATTACACCATTAGAGAAGGGCAGAATACATACCCCGCAGAAGGTCTATTTTGCATCCGAGGCATAAGGGGGACTCTCGCCCCTTCCATGTCCGTGCCCTGCGGCTAGGAAAGGCGTCGGCAACCAAAGGATTTCTTCAAGGGATGCTCCTATATCACGTTTCATCTCCCTTATCCAATATATTTTTTTTTTTTTCCTTTCTATTACCTGAACGACTGATCACCATCCCCATGAATATGTAGTCCTATGATGGAGTAGATGCAAGGCTTCTGTGTCTGAAAAGTTTAGCGTACATTAGAGTTAATTACCATAGCTAATGTTTTGAGAAATGAGACGATCCTATTGCGAAGAGGAATGGATAATTCAGCTGGGGAGGAAGACTTATTTACATTATTAATGATAGAATATGGATAATCACTGTTGGCTAGACTTTACATAACATATCGATGATTAGCCTATTATGCCGACTAGTCCAATTAACGGTAATGGAGTTTGGGTTTCCGGTTTCGCTATATCTATAATGAATGATGCTGAAAATGTTTACTTATTTGTGAACGTAATCAAAACCTTGCGAAGATTATTGACTTTTTATCGCTAGTATTATCCTTGTCATTATTATTATCGTTATCATTTTTATCATTGTCATTAGTATCGTAATTATTATTATCATCATAATTATCATTGTTATTATTTGTACTGTTATTACTCTATCACCATAATTACTATAATTATCATTATTATCAATACTACTTCTACGACTTTTGTCATCATCATCATCGTTACCCTTGGTATCATTATCAACATTATCTTCATAACTTTCATAATTACTATCACTATATTTATCATTATCATTATCATCATTATTATCATCATTAGTATCATCATCTTCATTACGATAATTTCTATTGTTAGCATTATTATTATTACCATTATTATTGCTTTCATCATTATCATTATATCTGCCATTATCATTATCATTATTTTATCTATTACGATTATTATTATCATTATCATCATCATTATCATATTCATAATTACTACCATTATCATTGTTATCATTGTTGTCATATATTTTCATTATCATTATGATTTTTATCATCATCACTATCATTATCATTATCATCATTATCATTATCATTATTCTTGTTTTAATTCTTCTTATTGGTATTGTCATTGTTTTTGTTGATATTGCTACTGTTGTAACATTAAGAATTATATTAGAAATAATGATAATAATCATTACTGTTATCGTTTTCATTCGTATTCTACTTTTATTCTTATCTATATTATCACTGTTAATGTTTTTATTTCTATTATTCTTATTAACATTGTTATTATTATCATTTTCATTATCATCATTATTATTATTACCATTATTATTATCATCATCATTATTATCATTATACATATTCTTATCACCATTATAATCATCATTACCATCATTATCATGATTACTATTATTATACATTTTATTATCATTATCATTACTTTCGTTATTATTACTATCATCATTATCATTAAGATTACTATTATTATTTCTATTTTTATTATCACAATTGGTGTTGTAGTTACTATCATCATAATCACAATTATCATAATTGTTATTATCATTATTTATTTTTTCATTCTTCTTATTATTATCATTCATATTCTTATTGTTATCTTTGTTCTTACTATCAATTTTATTTCATTAATTATCATTATTATTATTATAATTTTGCTTAGTATTATCATTATCATCATCATCATAATCGTTACTATTATCATCATCATCAAATTATAATTAATATTTACATCAACATTATTATCATTATTATCACTTCTGTTCATATTATCATTACTGTCACCATTATTGTAATCAATATCACTACTATTATTATTTTTATCATTCATATCATGATATTCATTATCGTCATCATCTTTACTTTTATTACTACTGCCATAAATATTACTATTACCATAATCATTATTACCTACGCCAAGGAGC
>NW_020870813.1:265091-267591 GCF_003789085.1 Penaeus vannamei
CTTGGGACCCCCGCGGGTGGTGGTGGGGGGGAGGATGGGCGGGGTTTGCGCTGTGTGTATACATATGTAGTATGTATTATGTATGCATGTATGTATATATATATATATATATATATATATATATATATATATATATATATATATATATATATTTATATATATATTAATCTCTCCCTCTCTCTCTCACACTTTGTCGATTTGTTTTCGCTCTCTCTCTGCTTCTGTCTGTCTGTCTCTTTTTCCCTCGCTCTCTCTCTCTCTCTCTCTCTCTCTCTCTCTCTCTCTCTCTCTCTCTCTCTCTCTCTCTCTCTCTCTCTCTCTCTCTCTCTCTCTCTCTCTCTCTCTCTCTCTCTTTCTTTCTTTCTTTCTTTTAACCGTTACTCCCCAGATTATTCTTAGGTCTCAACTTCCTTTCTCGCTTCCGATTCAACGGTAAATAACGAAGATTTGAACTTGTTACTTTGTTAGTTTGTTGTGTTTTGATTGTGAAATTACCCTTGATCGCCTTTGCTCTCTATGCACTTATCCGAAACTTATCCTCGTTATCCTGCATCCTTTGTTGTGAGGAAGGAGACATGACAAAGCGCCAAGGATTTACTGTTTGTCATTTTTGTATTTTTGTTTGTTTTTCTTCGTCTTTTCTCTTATTTTGTTCTCGTTATTCTCCAGAGGATCTTGTTCTCTCAACTTTCTCTGTCGCTCGTGGCTGATAATTCCGTTGAGACAGAAAGTGGAAAACGTTTTTTGTTTATCGTCTTGTTCTTTCGTTTGTTGTGTGTCTTTTTTAAAATTATCATTATTTTTTTGTATTCATATTTCTCTCTCTTACTGTTATTCGCAGTGCATTTTTATAAGGAAATGAAAAACGACGGTGATGTTCGTGATTAAATCTGCCCTTTTTTGGTTATGTTTTGTTTTTATACTCATCACTAAATGTTAAAGAAAAAAAATGCCGGTCTTTGCTTTGCTGTGTTTCTTTTGATATTCTTTTTTAACATTCTTCTTCTTCCCCTTTACTTTCCTCTGCCCTTTTATTCGTTGTTCCTCAAAGGATTTTCATTTCTCATCCCAACATCAGTAAGCAATCGCACTCTATGTCTTCTTTCCATGTACCTAATCTCCCCATATTCATTTCCATTGACATGCTCACATTCATTACTTTCCCTCATCTTACGTGTCCTCCCCTCTCGCTTCCGTTCCCTCTCTCTCCCTTTTATTCCCATTCCCTTTTCCCCTTTCCCACCAAAATAAAAAAGATGGACCCCCTCCTTTCCCCTCTCCCAACAGACAGCCATAGAAACATTTCTCCCCTCTTTGCTGTCCTCTGTGACGACCCCATTTTCCCGTAAGAGTACGTATATATATGTGTATTTATGTCTCCGCTCGCATTACCTCTCGGCCTCACAGGGCTTCATTCGTCATGCCGAGATCGACCCATTTACCGCGATATAAACTCTGTTCGGGAGAGTCCCTTGGTTCCCTGGAGTTATTAGGGAGACGACTGCTACGCCTTTGTAATGTGGCAGATATACACGTTTTGCTCATTCTCACAGACGTAGATACAGGCACAGATGGAGACATAGATACACAGATATAGGCACATACGCTTCCCTTCGTTACTCTGACGCTGGAGTTATTACTGTTACGCCGTCAGATATACACGTTTGCTCACGTAGACGTAGATACAGGCACAGATGGAGACGTGGATGTGGATATAGACGTGGGTATTAGATATAGGAACATACATAGGCACAAGTACAGACAAACAGAAATAAATGTAAACGTAGGTGCAGACATAGACATAAACTTTAGACACAGACGCAAATGCACAAACACAGGCACTAGCACAGACAGACACAAACGCACACTATACTATATTTCACATTACTTTTAGAGAACTATATATTCCAGGCATGCAATAATGATATCATAAAATATCTCAAAAATGCCATTCGAATTACGTTCAAATTAACTGCCGAATTAATTTCATAATATAAAGTCATAAGGATCAGCGATCCATTTATATTTCTTTTTCCTTTTTATATTCATCATATTACCTTCGCGTTTATTAATATGCATATATTTGAATGACTGGACGTTTTAGGGCAAAAAAGACCGGGTTCTTAATAATGTCGCACAGACAAATGAAAAAGTGGTTTATTATAAAACGCGAAAAGTAAAAACTAGAAACAATATAAAAGAAGAAGAGAGGAAGAAGAGGAAGAAGATGAGAAGAAAATAATGATAGAACAATGGAAGAGTAATGGAAGTAAGAAAAATGAATAGAAAAGGAAGTAAGGAATACGAGAAGAAGAGAAAATGAAGTAAAAAAAGAAAGGAAGAGAAGTAAGAGGGAAGAAATACGAGAAGAAAAGTTAGAAATGAGTTGAGATCTTGGACTCTTCGACAGGTTCATTATCTCTCTTCTCTAATGTATTTCCACCTCACATTTTCCTGAAATACTGTTAATCTGAAGGCAAGCAATACACACTTTTCCTCG
>NW_020870813.1:275091-277591 GCF_003789085.1 Penaeus vannamei
AGGGGAAGGTGGTACAACATGCTAAGCTGATGGTGAGCAGATTAGGCTTGTCGAATACTTGAACATTTGTTTTAACTCTTCGCTACGTGGTCGGTGAGGAGGAGAGGAGAGGAGGAACAGCAGGAGGAGGAGGAGCAGGAAAAGGAGGTGGAGGAAGAAGATTAGATGGAGGAGGAGCAGGAGGAGGCAGAGCTGGAGGAGGAGGAGCAGGAGGAGGAGGAAGGAGGAGGAGGAAGAGGAGGAGGAGGAGGAGAATTGGGAGGAGAAAGGAGTAGGAGGAGGATGGCAGACAGACAGACAGACATAGACAGACAGATGAATTGACTGACTGACCGACAGGCAGGCAGACAGACAGATAGACAGATTGACTGACAGACTGACAGGCTGACAGACAGGCAGATAAACTGGCTGACAGGCAGGCAGACATACAGACAGATAGACTGACTGACAGGCAGGCAGACAGACAGACAGATAGACTGAATGACTGACTGACAGGTAGGCAGACAGACAGACAGACAAATTGACAGACTAACTGACTGACTGATTGACATAGACAGACTAACTTGACTGACTGATAGGTAGGCAGACAGACAGATAGACAGATTGGCAGATAGACTACCAGACTGACTGATTGACAAATAGACAGACAGACAAGCAGAACGAGCGAAAGAAAACAAAAAGAAAGAAAGCGCGAGCGAGAGAGATCAAAAAAGAGATTGTTCCCTCCACCGGCGACCCAAGCCGAGAGCAGAGCACCCGACCCGAGGCAGCCAACGCCTCCGCGACGAAAGCCCTCGAGTCTAAGGGCGAGGAAGGGGAAGAGGAGCTGCCATAGAGAAGGGTTTAGGGAAGGAAAGAGCCCATTGAGCGAGGGCGCGGCGGGAGGTCCGGGTGTGCTGGTGCCTATAACCGGGTTTTAGGGTTATGGACCGAGGGGGTCAGAATTCGGATATTATTGTAAGGGAAGGATCGGGAATATGGCTGGGAGGAATGACTCGGGTGGGGAGCTGCTGGGGCCGTTGGGGTGTTTCGATTCCTCTGTTCGTTTTGTTCTGGTGTTCGTTTGGCGCTTTGTTTGTTTTTTAGGTGTTCGTTCCGTTTCGTTTTTTGTTTTTCTGGTGGTCGTTTCGGTTCTTTTTTTGCTTTTGTTTTTTTGTTTTATTTTCTGGTGTTCGTTTTGGTTCTCTTGTTCCATTTTGTTGTTGTTTTCTGGTGTTCATTTCGTTTCTTTCTTGTTCTGTTCTGGTGGCTCATTAATACCAATTTGTTTTTTTTCTTCACTATTTTGCGTTGCTTCTGTGCGTTTATTTAATCCAGTGTTCTTCTTACCCACGTGTTTGTTCCAATGTTTGTTCCGTTTTATTCATTTTGCCTCCTTGTCCATTTATCCGGTGTGTTTTTTGTGCTTTCTTCGTTCGTTTCTAACAGCGTTCATTGTGTTTTGCCTATTTGTCAGTTTCTTCTTGTGTTCTTTTCGTTTTATCTGTCCGTTTCTACCAGTTTTCATAGCGTTCTGCTAACGTTCGTTTCTGCCAATGTTTTGTTTTGTCCATTAGTTAATTCATAACAGGGGTTCCAGCGGTTCGCCTCCATGGTTCAGAATTCAGCACAGTATGAACTTCCAACTCGCAAATTACATCCTGTTGCGCTGTTACCCTGTTTACTATTGCGAGATACGGCGTACTTCAGGTTTTAAGGAAGGCTTCAAATCTGATTTAAAACACAAGGAATGCAAACGGAAACTATTCCCTCGCCAAATAAAGTCTATCACAAGGGAATTTGCATATATATATATATATATATATATATATATATATATATATATATATATATATATATATATATAATATATTATATATATATATATATATATATATATATATATATATATATATATATATATATATATATATATATATATATATATATATATATATATATATATATAGTGAATATATACGAATTCACTGCATTATGAATAAATGAACGAAGGAGAGGTTTAGTTCCGCTAAACAGTCTTTTTTTTCTTTCACTTCTTTGTTGACAAACAAAAGGAAAGAAAAATGATAAAGAGAGAAAATGGGGAAGAGATGATAGGGGAAAAAGAGAGGCAGAAGAAAGTCAGTTAAGTAAGTTAAAGATAGCAAAAGTAAGGGAAGCAACGAAGGGAGAGAAAGCATAGGAAAAGAAAATGAAGAAAGGAAATAAGAGAGCGAGAGAGAGAGAGAGAGAGAGAGAGAAGAGAGAGAAGAGAGAGAGAGAGAGAGAGAGAGAGAGAGAGAGAGAGAGAGAGAGAGAGAGAGAGAGAGAGAGAGAGAACTACGGTAAGAGAGAAAGAGAGAGGAAAATAAAGATAAAAAAATATGCATACATAACCTCAGTCCTTGGTCTCCAAGATATTACATCCAAAAATGAAGACGAAGAATAAAGAATAGTGATAATGTTGATACAAGAATAAGAAAGAGAAGGAAGAGGAAAATAAGAAGAATAAGAAGAATAA
>NW_020870814.1:5000-10000 GCF_003789085.1 Penaeus vannamei
ATAATAATGATAATAATAGTAATGATAATAATATTGACAATGATAATGATTAAAAAATCAAGAATGATAACACTAATAAAAATTAATGATAATAATAATTATAATGGTAATAATAATAATAGTAATTACAATAATGATTATAATGATAATATCAACAACAATGATAATGACAATGATAATAATAATAATAATAATAATAATAATAATAACAACAATAATAATAATAATACTCATTATGATAATGCGAAAAATAATAATGTTAATAATGATTATAACAATAATCATAACCATGATAAAAATGAAACGGTAAAAATGGATGACATTAACAATAATGATGATGATAATAAAACAATAATGATAGCAATAATAATAACAATAGTAATAATAAAAATAAAACTGATTATGATAATGATACTGATTATGATAATGATAACAGAAACAATAACAATGATGAGGATGATGATAATAAGAGTAATAATAATAATGAAGATAATAATAATGATAATGATAATATTAATGATAATAGTAATAGCAATAGTAATAATATGATGATGATGATGATAATAATAATAATAATAATAATAATAATAATAATAATAATAATAATAATAATAATAATAATAATAATAATAATAATAATAATAATAATAATAATAATAATAATAAAATCAATAATGATAACGATAATGATAATAACAATAATGATGCTAATAATAATAATAATAATAATAATGATAAAAATGTCAATGATGGCTATAATGATAATTAAAATAATAATTATAATCAAAGTAATAACAATGATGAGAATGAGAATTATAATAATAATAATAATTTGAATGATAATAATAATAATAATATTGTAAATAACGTAAAAAATAATAATAACAAGGATAATAGAATAAAGATAATGATAACAGTAATGATCATAATAATTATAATATCAACAATAAAAGCAAAATCAGTAATAATGACAATCGTTACATTACTTCTATTATTTCTAACAATAACAACAACAATAATAACAATAATAATAATAATGACAATAAGCACGATAGTAATAAGGATGATGATCATAATAATAATCATTAATAATGTAATGATAACAATGATAACAATAAGAAATGTGCAAATTTTCCTCATAGCATGAAAATATGAGGCAGAGATAATTAACATTTTCGAGTGAATGGTTGCCTGTGTAGATCAGAAGAGGAATTTTTCAAGGAAACAGCCTTTCTCCTCTATCATTCGCGTCATATATTCATGCTGCCCCTGGCCTTGGTTTTGAGAGGGGTACGAGCTGGGTATGAATGGGCAAAGGAGGGATTTAAGTCCACCATACTCTGTTCACGGACGATCTCAAATTGCTTGGGAACACTCACGAGCAAATAGACTCCTATGCATACTGTTCACACATTCCGCCAAGTGATCGGGATGGGTTTGGAATAAAGAAATGTGGATGATGAGAAATGGAAAGATCATACGTGAAGTGACACTAACAGATGGTTAGGTAATGAAAGAGGTAGATGAAAATGGGTATCAGTGTTTAAGCGTAATAGAAGTCGATAAAATCAAGGAACAAGAGACGACGGAAAATGCGCAAGCGAATATAAGAGAAGGTTGAAATTAGTGTTAAAGTCAAATCTTAATGACAAGAATAAAAACGGCATTAATACATGGGAATAATAAAATGGTTACCTAGAGAACTGAGTAAAACAGAAAAAAACGAGAAAGACTATGACTATACATGTGGCTTTACATCAAGAGTGACGTTAGCAGGATTTATGTGTAAAGAAAACAACTTTGAGTGTTATGCAAAGAATTCAAATAAGTAAATTGCTGGTGTAATATATTTGAGACTGAAAGCATAAAAGGCTTAGTAGAATTTAAGAGAGAACTAAGGAATGGGAACGTAAGGGAGTAGAAGGAGAAGCGAATACATGGCCATTTTATAAGAGAAATGCCAAACACGACAAAGAGAAAGCTTGGGTATGCTTAAGGAAATTAAGCCTGTAGGAAAAATTGAAAGCGTTGATATGTGAAGCCCGGGAGTAGACACTTATGTAAAGTATAATATTGACAGACCGCCATCTTCCAGTTATGTCGAATATATGGTGAAAAAAGGTGAAATCGCTGAGCGCACTCTTTGGGAATGTAAAGAACTGGCTCTAAAAGGATACAAAAGACATGATGACAACACGACCAAGACTGTATTTGAAAACTGTGATACATACAAAGAGAGAGAGAGAGAGAGAGAGAGAGAGAGAGAGAGAGAGAGAGAGAGAGAGAGAGAGAGAGAGAGAGAGAGAGAGAGAGAGAGAGAGAGAGAGAGAGAGAGAGAAAGGCGCAAACATATCCCACCGAAGGCCAAGTATATATGAAAATACAACATGCTGTGTGATGCAAGTATTTATAGACCACAAAGTTGAAGCAAGATGAACAGATTGTTGTAGTTGAGGAATCCGAGACGAAATGTATGATAATAGATATTGTTGGTCAAGGGAATAACAGGATACAAAAAAAGAGCAGCAGAGATTTGAGAAATACAAAGACCTTAAAAAAGAAATTGTTAGAATGCGGGGAGTACGGAAACTGAGGTAAAAAAAATTGGTAATAATAATAATAATAATTGTATGACGGTTAATAATAATAATATGAAGGATCATAATAATAACACTCATAATAATAACAATGATGACAGTGATAAGAATATTGAAAATGGTCATAATAATAATAATAATGTTAATAAGAATAGCATTCGTAATTAAAATGGTAATAAAAATATTGATTAATAATAATAATGATAATAGTAAGAATAATAGTAGCAATAAGAATAAGGATACTGAAAAATAATTATAATGAAATTAATAATGATAATAATAAAACTAACAATTGTAATAATAACAAAAACAATCATGATAATACTGATGTTAATAATAATAACAATAATGATAATAATGATGTTAATAATAATAACAATAATGATAATACTGATGTTAATAATAATAACAATAATGATAATATTGTTAATAATAATAATAATAATAATAATTCTAAGAACACCAATAATAAACAAAAAGACAAATAATAAAAAAATAATAATTGAAATAGTAATAAGGACATTATTGTAGTAGTAATAATAGTGATGATGTGAGGGTTAATAATGATAATTTTTATCAGTATCATTATATTTGATATCATTATCATTAGAGAAGTAAAATATACGACAAGGGCAACAATGGTGACAATACTGGCAATCATAATGGTAGTAATAATAATGAAAAATACATTATTCTCTGAAAGTCAATTCTTGACTGATGATAGTTATAAAAAGGAAATGAATCCATCCATTACAATTACTATAAAATCATACTTATAAAGAAAAAAATCAGAAATAAGCGGACAAAAACTAACAAAGAAACAAAAAAACTCATAGTCTCCACTCAAAAGAGATACACCTTGCCTTCGCGTTAAAGAAATACACTGAAAAAGAAATCCTACCTTACAAATATGAAAACTTTAGCCCCGTTTTCTTTCGGGGAGAAAAAGTGAACTAAACTTTGCCAGACTACACAGAAGACGGAGAGAGCACAAGTCTTTATCAAAATCCCTATTTTTTTTCTTCTTCTGGGAGAGAAAGAAATCCTTTTCTCCTCACAGGTATTCCGAACCAGTGGGAAAGAGGATAGGAGAAGGAATAGGAGGAGGATAGTGAGGAGGAAAAAGGAAGGGAGGGAAAGAGATGGAGGAGATAGAGAGGGAAGAGAGAGGAGATAGAGAGGGAGGGGAGGGGGAGGGCGAACGGGACGGTACACGAACTTCGGGAAAATCTTGAGGTTTTTGAGCATTCTGGATTTTTTTCTTTTCGTATGTATGTTGATTTATCAAAATTTCCCTTAGGAAAAGAGCCCTCGGGAGAACCACTTTAAAAGGGCATCGTTTGTATTATGTGTCTGAATATTAGAAGTGTGGTGGTGTCTGCAAAGAATGAAGTATTGACTTTTGACTTTTTACAAGTGGTTGGGGCCATTCCTTGCGCTTAAGAAAGGGAAACAAAACCAAAAAAGAAAAGAAAAGAAAAGATGGAAATGAAATTATGATGCGTGGCATACGAAATACACACGATTTATGAAAATTTTGTGGAGGTTTTGTATTGGCGTTGGCCAAAAATATTCTTTCGAGCAAATGTGTATCGGCTGGCCGTATCTGTCTATCTACCTAAATATATGTATCTATTCAAATTTGACATGCACAAATACTTACCTTGTTAATTCCTCTATACGATAAAAAAAAATAAAAACTGAGATTAGATTCTGTTGAAATTCGACAAAAAAACTAACTTTTGTATCTCAAAAGGAAAATTATCTTTGTTTATTCATATACATCTACAGCAGTATGAGTTAATTCTGTCCACCTATATAAACATATTTTTTTTTCCTAAAACAAAAAATCCAGATCAATAATTTAGTGTATATTGTTCAAGAACCCCATATACCAAAGGAAACAACTAGAATATTCATGAATATGTAAATGGCATTTAAATGTTCCAGGTCTTTAACCAGTGAAAACATAAGAAATAAAATCTATTTTATAAATGGATATAAGTAGAACCCTACAAAGTTGCATCACCTGAGGTCCGACTTAAGTAATTTTTGACCAAAGAGTTATGAAAACTATTGGTACAACGTCGAAACTTCTGTAATAGTGCATTCATTTCTGCTTTAGAATTAGCGACAATCATTTATATGTTTTATTATATTACCGTAACAGTTTCTCTTTATAGTTTGTGGCTCTAAACTACAGATTTACATGATACTGGGTAATATATGGATTTAATATTCTTGGCTTTAAAATGTCAACCCTAGAAGAAAATCCTACAATTGTAGATTCAACCGATTTAAGAAAAAGATTGGCTTACATTGGCCAACTATCAATTTCCTGGGAAGACTGACAAAGGAAAGTCTGAAATCAAGGGAGTCAGGGCTACAAGCACTGGTTTGGAA
>NW_020870814.1:25000-27500 GCF_003789085.1 Penaeus vannamei
CGGAGCATCACACACATACTTGCACGTACGAACACACACTGACACAAACACACACACACACACACACACACACACACACACACCACACCACACACACACACACACACACACACACACGCACGCACACCCACACCCACCCACACACACACACAACACCACACACACCCCCACCCACCCACACCACACCCACACCCACACCCACCACCACCACCCCACACACACACCACACACACACACACACACACCACCCACACCCAAACACACACACACACACACACACACAGACGTATATATACTCCTACCCCACTTTCGACTAGACGTTACTCGCCTCACCTAGTGGGAACGGTTCCTAAGAAAAGGCTTTGAAGTTGATGTACAGTAGAGAGTCAATTCTAAAAGTGTTTAGTGTAACCTCGCCTAAGTAATATATGTTTTACGATACACAAAGGAGGCCATAAGGTCCATGTAATGTGGATGCAGGGCCTTTGACCTTGCATCATCATCATCAGTAGTAGTAGTAGTAGCAGTAGTAGCAGAAGTAATAGTAATAGCTGTAGTAGTAGTAGCTGCAGTAGTAGTAGCAGTAGCAACAGCAGCAGCAGCAACAGTACCAGCATTAGTAATAGTAGTAGTAGTGGTAGCAGAAGTAGCAGTAGTAGTAGTAGCTGTAGTAGCGCTAGCAGTAGTAGTAGTAGCAGTAGTAGCAGTAATAGTAGTAGTAGTAGTAGTAGTAGCAGCAGCAGCAGCAGCAGCAGCAGCAGCAGCAGTATCAGCATCAATACCGTAACCATTCAAGTGGTACTGTCTGCTTGCTTGCCTCGTGCGCAGTTCCCTCTTTACCGGCGAGAAGCAGCCTGCATTCCCCCAGTTCACCTTCCTCTTCGATTCACGGGCATGGCTTCTCGCTTCCTTGAGTGCTTGCTACAGTGTTACTATTATTACAGCCGCTGTGCCTGTTATAAATCACGGTCTTTGTTATTAATGTTATTCTTGATCATATCCATACCATGTTTATTTTATTCATGATTCATATCGCTATTACCACAAGCACAAAGGCACACATACATATCCTTACAAACATACATACATGCAACAATATACGCGTCTCCGTTATCAATCGTTTTCAGGTAAACAATAAAGTGATACATTGCAATACCTCCACTTTCAACGGCTTTAATTGTCATCGTAACTTTGGCAATAACTGCTTGTGCCTTGCAGTGACTTCTGCTGTTTTGCAATTCAGCACCATCTGGTTTCTTGCAAACTTGGGTTCCTGGATTTTGCAAGAGAATTGCATGTTCTAGTTATATTTCTATTTTTGTTACTGGTTTTACGATAATGATTTGGTATTAATAGTTATCAACGGCAGTATTATCATTATTTTATTGATATCATTATCATAATAATTTTCATTATGAGAAAATTATAATGATGATAATGATGATAGTAATTAATAGTAATGACAATGATAATGGTAATGAATAATAGTGATAATAATAATAATGAGAGAATAATGATAAATGATAATAATAATAATAATAATAATGATAAATAATAAAAAGGATAATAATATTAATAATAATGATGATAATGATATATAATCATCATTATCATCATCATCATTATTGTTGTTATAGTAATGATAATAATTATTATTATCATCATTAATATCATCATTATTTTTTTCATAATTATCATTACTAGTATTATCATTTTCATCATTAATATTATCTTTGGTATTGTTGCATTATTACTTATTCTTATTCTTATTGTTACCATTAGTATTAATAATATCTTTTTATTATCATAATCATAATCATTATTATCACCGTTATTATTATCATTAACCTTATTGTTGTTATTTTCATTCTTCTTTATCTCCTCGTTGTCATTGCTATTATTATTATTATTATTATTATTATTATTATTATTATTATTATTTTTATTATTATTATTATTATTATTATTATTATTATTATTGTTATTATTATTATTATTAATTATTATTATTATTATTATTATTATTATTATTTATTATTATATGTATTTATTTATTATTATTATTATTATTATTGCTATTGTTGTTATTATTAATATTATTATTATTATTGTTATTATTGTTATTATCATTCTCCTTCTTCTCCTTCTTATTGTCATTGTTATGTTTATAATTATTATTATAATTTTCATCTTAATTGTTACTATTCTTTATCATAATCTTTATCCTTATCCTTATTATTATTATCATTATCATCACAATCATTATCCTTATTATTATCACTAGCATTATTAACACCATTGCCTTATTACTATTACTAATTACAATATATATATTTTTTAGTAGTAATATCTGTATCAGTATCAATATTTTCCATACTACATTATTTTTGTTTATATGAGTTTCATCCAATTATAGTTATTGTCCGCTTTATTACCCTCCGTAAAATTTCATCACAGTCCGACTATAAATTTACGCGCACTAATGATGATAAACGAATAA
>NW_020870814.1:30000-35000 GCF_003789085.1 Penaeus vannamei
AACAAACTCTCTCAGAGAACCCACCGTGCTCTTAAGACTCCTCATAAGTTCGTTAGACTTTCCTTACACCTCTCGTAGGAGTCCTTTATCGTCGCGGCGGCACGAATCCTTTTCTTTACACCGCCAATACATCCCTCCTTTTGATCTTGCGTCCTGTACTATACTGTGTCTATACTGTCCTGCGTCTCCTTGCACGCAGCATGGGCCTCACGTCGACAGACCAAGTCGCAGCATATTACAGCTTCCTTCCGTTTCTTTCTTGCTCGTCCACAACCGCGTCACGTCTCCTTCGCGGCAGCCAATACCCGGTTATAGTGTCTGATGTCCATTCTCTCCTACCTCCTATTGCTCTGAAATATGCTTGCTTCACAGGTTTTTATAACAGGGTGAATTTCCTTCGATCTTCTCACTTGGGTGGCTGGGCTCGGCTAACATTTTGGCTTTGGGGATTTCCCTTTTGGTTTGTTTGTTTTTCCTACGCTCACTTTTCATAATCTGGTAATTTTGGTGAATGATACATAAGGATGCGACGGTGTAAATTATCTTTCATGTATATGGATGGTGTAATGGCTTATGCCAGTCTGAATGGACACAGCGGAGAAAATACGCTGCATATCCTCTGTAATAGCGTGTATTACTGTACGAATCCTGTGCTTTACAAAGCTTATTGAAATGGCTGTTCGTACTTGTGTTGCTTTTGTTGTCCAGTTAAAGGTGATCTTTAGAAGAGGTTCATAACAAAAGGAGAGATTTCCTAAAGATATTACAAAGGAAATAGAAAATAAACAACCCAAATCAAGGAAAACCGACCACACACACACACACACACACACCTACCTTTACTCTCTAAAACATTACTCTCACTACACAGTCTATAAGCGACGACGTTATGCAGTGGCAAGATTTATAGCTCTCGGACACTCTCGAATTTCCATAATGGCCATCCTTACGGAGAAATGTTTTACAGCGCGACGGCGGCGACAGGTTGCTGGTTGCTGTATTAGTCATCGCAGATTGAATCTTAAGCCTGGACGTTCCCTCACTCGGGATGGGCCAAATAAAGAACTTATTATGGCTACGTAAGGGTGGGATAGGAGGGATGGCGAGGGAGATGGGGGATGGGATGCGGGAGGGGATGGGGGGAGGAGGAGTGAAGGGAGAGGGGATAGAAAGGGAGGGAGGGAAATGTAGAGATAGAGATAAAGATAAGATAGATATGCAGAGAAGAGAAGAGAGAGAGAGAGAGAGAGAGAGAGAGAGAGAGAGAGAGAGAGAGAGAGAGAGAGAGAGAGAGAGAGAGAGAGAGAGAGAGAGAGAGAGAGAGAGAGAGATAGAGAGAGAGAGAGACAGAGATAGGGATAGATAGATAGGTAGATAGACAGACAGATAGATAGAGAGCATATATAGATAAATGGATAGATAAAAGTGAAAAAACAACAAGTAAACCAACGCAATAAAACATACCCTACAAACAAACGAAAAAACACAGGGGACGCCCAGCCCCCACCCCCGCCTAGCCGCTTCCCCCTACTAACTCCCAGGAGGTCCACACTCTGAGGCCGACACAACACCCCCCTTTCTTTCCTCATAACTCCTCGTCACCGACGCGGCACCCGACGACAGAGTGCCACTTTTTGTCTCTCGAGTTCCCAAATAGTGGCACTGAAGAGGCTACTTCTGGCACTGGACCTGTAAAAGCCGTGGCTCTCACCCCCTCCCCCGCCACCCACCCTCTCTTCCTCCCTTCCCCCTACCCTCCTCTAGTCCTTTGACCACAGAGAAGCAAGGACGGGTATTTTTATTTCCTCTGTGATGACTGGGTGGCCGTGGGTGTGGTGAGGGCCAGCGAGAGTGATGCGGCAGTGATGATGCTGGTTACTCTAATAATGACACTGATATTGATTATGACAGTGTGGTGGTATTATCAGCTGTGGTAATAGCTGATAATCTTTTTAAATAATGGCAATGTAATTAAAAATATTATCATGTAATAAAACTAGGAATTGTCACGATAATCATAACAATCATAAGGACAACAACGCTAATAATCAGCATAATTCAAGAGAGAAAACACAAATAAACGAATAAAGAAAACAAATACATAAATCAATAAATAGAACAACTACAATATATTCTACGAACCTTCAACAAAGTAAAGACACAATTCATTCCGAAGAGACAGAAGAGGACCGAATTACACCAATACAATAAGACATTAAACCGACAGTATTTATCCAGGTAGATAATCTATTTCCAGTATCAGGGGTTAGTAATTAAGTAGTAAATACGAGGTTAAAGGTTAATCACCACGTACCAGCATCATTACACGTGAAAGGGGAGGACTTAATGCGCTGATTGCAGGGTTAGTCTTTTCACAGGGTACTCGTGTGTTTGGAGATGGCTGAGGTTGCAGAGAACGGAGGGAGACTCGGGTGTAGATGGCTTTTATCATTACTATATACTTCTATATTCAGCTTTATCTATCTTTATTTCCATTTTATCATGATCTTAATCCTTATCCTCACCGTCATAATCATATTCGCGATCACCATCACCACCACCACCAATACCATCATCACAAAAACCATCATCCTCATCATCATTCATCATGACCATTCATCCTCCTCATCATTATACATATGGGTTATGATACAAGACAAACTGATGTAATGATTTTGATTAAAGGTTCGGTAGGAAAGCCTATCACGACACCTTGATATGGAAAAAAAAGCATGTTGGTATTGGCAGGGGGGTTAATTATAGTTAAAATTTCAGTCGCTGAATTAAAGTAGAGAGGATTTATAGCTTGGTGTGAAACGTGACTTCTAGATCTGTGTCATGTCAGCATTATATATTTTGTACAATGTTTTCAGTGACGGAAAGATAAGTGGAAATGTCCGATAACACCATGAAATATAAATTTGGTCTATATTTCAATATAGTATCTGATTCTGTGTATATTATTCATATTTCCCCCCGCAATGTCCCCGGTACCTTCCATGTTTTCCCCTGTTATAGGGGCCGAGAATGTGGGGGGTTGTGGGGGGTAGAAATCCATCAAAACCAAAATCGTCGCGATCGGTTACGAGAAGTTATTAGGACTATTATACTTATCTGGAATATCATCTTTATTATAATAATTTTCATTGCATATCGTGAAGAGGTGAACCAAAAATTCTTTCCTCAAGCGTATCAAAAGCGTCCTCTCAGCTTTACTACTCCCTCTATTTCATTTACTTTTCTTTTTCTTTTTCTTCACTTTTTATAGTAATATTGATATAGTGTGACAGAAATATCATTTTATATCGAGATTATTCTCATATACATCGTTCTTAACAATGTTATGTAAACCTATGAAATTCGATTATGAACACAATAATTTTCATTATCATCAACGTTACAATTTTCATTGCATTTCCGTGAAGAGATGAGCAACATATATCTCCAGAAGCAAAATAAACGACTTTCCCTTTATTCGTAAAAAAAAAAAAAAAAAAAAAAAAAAAAACTCGACATTCGAATCCCTTCACATTTCTCTTTAGCCCGAACTACAAAACTCTACGGATTCAATACTCCACATTTCACTTACTAGTGTCATGTGATGCAGCCTTTCAGACCGACTAACATGAGGTACAAAGAACTATGTGATTATTTTATAGCATCTGATACATTGGAAGATATACTCATGCTATATCCTAATTTTACTATGTAAAACTATCATATTCGTAGAACACACCACAGAACACTTATATTTACGTACACACAGAGACAATGGTAGATCAACTAAGGTAATATACGTTTGCATGCTGTATAACATATTCCCATTTTACCATGTATAATTACTGTAATCACAAAATACTGTACTCTGTCGAATGTATGTAGATATATGTAACACTGTAATTACGATTGCCCACGCCTGAGCAGTTAGCCAGGGTGGTAAATAAACTTACTTAAATTCTGTCTACCTCAAATTGTGTCCCGCATTTATAAGTGTATAAATAAGTACACTTATACACATGAAATACTTTAAAATCAAAACTGATTGCAACTTGGGCGCATCCATTGAATGCTTTTCATGTCTTTTAGCCCCGGGCAATGTTGTAATCAGAGGGAGCTCCCTTTGCGGATTAGAACTCTACGGATCCTATACTCCACATTTCACTTACTTCTGTCTATCTCAAATTGTGGCCCGCATTTATATGTGTATAAATAAATACACGTATACACATGGAATTCTCTAAAATCAAAACATCGTAAAAAGTGCTCCCTTTTGCAGATTCAAACTTGCGATCGCGGATACGAATCTGGCGCCTTAACCCACTCGGCCACAGTGACGAGGGGCAGTAACACTTTATGAGTGAGTGAGTGTGTTTGTGTGTGTGTGTGTGTTTGAGTGAGTGAGTGAGTGAGTGAGTGAGTGAGTGAGTGAGTGAGTGAGTGAGTGAGTGAGTGAGTGAGTGAGTGAGTGAGTGAGTGTGGTGTGTGTGTGTGTGTGTGTGTGTGTGTGTGTGTGTGTGTGTGTGTGTGTGTGTGTGTGTTTTTGTGTTTGTGTGTATGTGTGTATGTTTGTGTTGGTCACTCGTACGCGGTGGCGAGGGACAATAAGTTACATCTGGAAGAAGCATCTCCTTAACCTTTTTCAATTTTTTAGTGTGTGAGTGCATGTGCACGCATGAATCATATTTACAGCTGCAGTCTTTTCCGCAGGGCTTTTCTTTCACTGAATCACGATTAAGGATTTTAAACAATTGCTTCTCATCACTTACTTTATAGTGCTCATACATTCACATTGATGCAATATTTTTCTAAGGCAAAAAGGCCATCATACCCAATGTGAAGGAATACCTCACGTTCCCTACTAAATTTACGTCGAATTCCGACATCGAACAATATTATATATATTATAAATATTTCACTTTACTGAATAGACAGGATTTACCTTAATCCATTTATATTCGTATACGACATGAAGATTTTCCTTCTCGTTGTCACGACCAGAC
>NW_020870814.1:50000-52500 GCF_003789085.1 Penaeus vannamei
TCAGTTGGACCAAATACTCATTCGACAGCGAGATGGTACTTAAATCTACGTTTTGAATTACAGCTGTGTAGTTGGACATGGGACCCGGTTTGACCTTTGACTAACAAGCTCATATAACTTCACTGGCACCAATTTCCACTCCCATAACACACCGTTATACAAATCGTATCCTTATATCATTTTATAAACACACACACACACACACACACACACACACACACACACACACACACACACACACACACACACATACACACACACACACACGTTCTTCCCTTCGTTGTTCCAGTTGCAATTTGTTCGACATGAATTCTACACACATGGATGCAGGTATATATATATACGTATATACAAATGTGTGTGTGTGTTATGGTAATTATGCCATCTTCGATAGTAGAAGAGAGTATGAAATGTACCAGGAAAATTGCGGAGTAAAATATGAAAAACATACACAGAATTGGAAGGTATATAGTTAAATACAGGAAGCCGTGTGTGAGGTTTCCAACTTCCTCCAGCCCCCCCCCCTCACACACAGACCTTATCCATCACCTATCCCGTCCCCCTCCTTTCCTCTATCCTCATATCCCTCTCCTCCTATTCGCATCTCCCTTGTCCACGCGTTTTTCACTCCCCTTTTCTTCCATGCTATTTTCTCCCTCTTTTGCTCCTTTCCTCTGCTTGTTCTACTTCTTATCTTTATCTCTAACCTATCCTGCCTCCATCCTATCCTGTATACTGCAGCATTTCCCCTCGTGCCCCTCTTATTCGCACCCTCTTTTTGTTCTTTTTACCCTCGCTTTTTCGGTTCCCTCTACTTCTACGCATATTCCTTCCTTTTCCATTCCTCTTTCTTCACCTATAACCCTATCCACTCCTATCCCCATCCTATCCCTACCCTACCCAGCATCCTTCCGTAATCCACAGGGCGAGTCGAGCACAGCGGACCACTTCCCTCTGCCAGCCTGATTTCTACGTTTTTTTTTTTTACTTCTATTTCATGCTGGCCTATTTTACATGTATTTTACGTTTATTCACACTGTATCTGTTTCTGAATAACAGTTTTGCTGAATTCGTTTGTCATCCGCATCAATCCTAGAATGATTCATAAAAGGTGCGGATAAGGGAGGTATCCTCATCTGTTGCGAGTGTGTAATGCTTTTTACATTTTTCTTTTTATCCCTCGTATCTTAAGTTCCGTTTTTATTTTTTAGTACTTTCATTTTTCATATTATTTTAATCTCTCTTTTACCTCTGGAGAAAGATATTGATGGTCTTACGTACTTTTTATGATAATTATTTTCTTAATTATTTCACTTCGTTTTATTTTACCTTTTGTATATTTTCTTTTATTATAATGTTTCCTAGTTATTGTTTTACTGTTATTATACGTTGTGCCTCCGTTCGCGTAAGCCGATTGAACCCCCGTGTCTATTCAATAAACGAAGGGGATATTCTGACTGTCTTGTGACGACCCTTTTGATTTACCTGTCTGGATTTACACCTCGGATGCTGAAACAAAGTTGTACTGCCCCTTTTGCCTAGGTGTATTTATGCTGGACGTGCTATTTTATTGTTTTACTTTACTTTTTACTTTGAACCGTGTGCTTTTATTTTTACTTTTTGCTTACTTTGAGTTTTACTTACCTTTATCTTGTACTTTTACTCGTTTCTTTTATTCATGCTTTATCCTTTTACTCGTCTATCACTTTAGCTTTTACCTTGACTTTGTACTTTTCTAACTTACGATCTTTTTACTTTTCTTCATGTCTAATTTTACCCGTACCTCTTTTGTGTTACTTTACGTATTTTGATTTAGAAGTTATTTATTCTGATTGCTTGAAGCGCCTTTTGGCAAGTTTTACTGTTTTAAACCCTTCTGGCATATTTTGTTAAGCCCTTCTGGCACTTTTTTTAACGTCCTAACTTGTTTTATTTTCGTGCTTTTTGCACATTGTTTCTTTTTGATAGTTCATTTTAGGATTTTTTTGTATTTTAAATATCCTCTTCATATTGGTTACGCTCCTGGTAGACCTACATCTCTGTGGACAGATTTGCTTGTGAAATCATGTTGGTTCCGAGGCTTCAGATTTGTCCCATCACCCACTGTGCTCCTTACTTCCCCCCAGTGGAGGGCTTCCTCCCCTTCAACCCCCGCCAAGGATAACAAAGAATTCACCACGACTCGACATCGGGCGCTCCGAGGCAATGATTTTACTATTAACATTTATCATGCACCGATATATCAAATGCAGATAATGGTCATCCATAAATCAGGTTACTGAATTATTCCTTGGTTGCATCTTCATCGCGCATGTTAGTCGTACGCTTTATCATGTCGTGAGTACGTGGAGGATTCGTTTCTTCCAGAGCAGGGCTAGGGGACGGCAGTTCCTCGAAAGGGTACAGCCTCCTGCAACAGACAGTGTTATTTTGTGTATCATTATTATTATAATATCTCATTTGTTGTAAATTATTTATATATCACCCATGCAATTTTTCA
>NW_020870814.1:72500-75000 GCF_003789085.1 Penaeus vannamei
GGGGCAGGTAAGGACAGGAGAACCGATGCGAAGGAGGTCAGGTCAGGTCGAAGGATCAGGCGGTTTATGTAAAGGGTGGCCGGCATACGGAAGAACCAGGAGGAAGGGAAGCGAAGAGACTGTCGGCAAGAGAAAAACCGCTGTTCGGGTTGAAATTGGGCAGCAACTTCATCAGGGAAGATTCCACCAGTCTGCGGGCATAGACATCAGCGGAAAGGAAGACAATGTAAGCTGCTTTCCAATCCATCCGATGGCCTTTGCCCCACTGTTGGCCATAGATAGAGCGTATTTATGTTGAGACGCGCCTATCTCACCAGTGTAAGACAGATCTCCTCAGTGTAAGGAAGCCTGTGGGCGGGCAGGTGAGGGGTCTCTTTAGGAGAGGAGTGGTTGTAGACGTCTAGAGAACATGACGAAGGTAGCCCAGTTTGGAGAACGAGCCATGTAGGAAATTAATTTCTCCATCCAGGTACTGAGGGTCACAGAAGCAGAGGTGCGGAGGAACAGCGAGGTGGCAATACCTCTCTTCACATGAAGAGGATGGCACGAGAAATGTATATGGTGTCTCGGCGGCGATCATGAGCTTGGATGTCGACTCCCTCTTCACCAAAGTCCTGCTTGATGACGTCCTTGCTTTCCTTTAAAGGGAGCCCCTTGCCAAGGATCCTGGTCTCCCTCTGCCCACCGACGTCTTCCACTTCATTCGTCTGTGTGTGGAGATCTCCTTTTCCTTTGAGGGTCGCTTCTACTCAAAAGGTCGGTGTTGCTATGGGCTCTCTCTTTCCCCTGCCCTGGCAAATCTGTTCAAGGAGTTCTTCGAGTTGAAGCTTCTCCCTTCGTCCTTCCGTTTGGCCGAGGTATGTCGACGACGTCTTTTCTGTCTGGCTTCATGACCCTTTCCTGTTACATTCTACAACTATTATACTAAAGAGACCCCTCCCCTGCCCGTCCTCAGCCTGCCATACAATGAGATCTACTCTCTCGCCCTCTGCAGCCTCTCAACTTGATTCACCTTTCGCCACTCTGTCGCAAAATGGATCATCAGTGGGACACAGGCCACCAAATGGATTGGTAATCAGCTTGCATTGTCTTCCCTTCCCCTGATGTCCATGCCCGCAGACTGGTGGAATCTTTCAAAATTAAGCTGCTGTCCCATTTCAACTTGAAGTGGTTTTTGCTCCTTCCGACAGTCTCCTCGCTTCCCACATCTACTTCATTCTTTTGTACCTGACCTGATCTCCCTTCGCTTCCGTTCTCCTGTCCTCACCTAACCCGTGTTCCCGCGTTTCTATCTATACTCTTCCCCTTTCCAGTCAGACCTGAAGATGTAATTGAGGAGGATTCCGAAAGTTGTTTCATCTATTTCGTGTTTTTCCATTCATACCACCGCTACTACTACTATCAATAGTAATAAAAATAAAAACAAAACAACAGTAACAATGAGAATAATCATAACAATGAGAATATTGATAGTAATAATAATAATGATGATAATAGTAGTAGTAAGAATGTGACCTTTATAATAATACAGTATCAGTTTAGTAATAATGATAATGATGATTTTAACTATGAATAGGTTGTTGATGATGATGGCGATGGCGAAATAGTGATAATTATGAAAATATATACTAATCAGGATGATAATAAATTGACAGCAATATTAATAACATCAATAATAAAGAGAAAACCTAAATATTAAACTCAGTACTTACACACGATCCACGTTTATTTTGCATTACATTTATACCCTATT
This sequence comes from Penaeus vannamei, assembly GCF_003789085.1. Lineage (NCBI taxonomy): Eukaryota > Metazoa > Arthropoda > Malacostraca > Decapoda > Penaeidae > Penaeus > Penaeus vannamei. Next base: position 74,254 of record NW_020870814.1, read on the forward strand.
TCATACTCGCGTCTGTTTCCATAGTGGGACTCCACCATTTCTTGACACACCTGGGAAAATGTTGCATGTGATAAGGCTCTTTCAATATTTACTGATACTGCTGAATATTGCATTTGGGATTGAGGACAGTTGATACGTTCCATGAAAGGGTCTCATGTTTGCTCTCTTTAGCAGCGCTTCCTGATTCCATTTCATGAACGTCTGAGATATATTCTTGCTCTCTTGCACCTTCGATCATATGTATAATTATCGTTTTCATCTTTATGTTTTTCCCTCACATCATTATTATTATGTTGATAGTATCAATAATCACTGTATCATTGATACTATGAATATTGTTATAATTATTATTATTTTTTGTTGCTCTTTGTAATGTTAGTAATAATGAAAATAGCAGAAATAAAAGGAGCACTACTACTACTATTACCATTACTTCTACTAATAATAATAATGATAATAATAATGCTAATGATCACAATTAATAAATATTTTTTTTTATAGCATTACTATTATGATGATGATAATAATATTGATAATAATACAAATAATAATAGTAATAACAAAGACAATGGTAGCAATAACTATGTTAATGATTACAATAATAATCGTAACAATAATGATCACAATAATGATAGTAACTAATAATAATGATAGTGATTATACCAATAACAATAATAATACTTACAATCATGAATATATCAATCATAATAGTGATGATGATATAAGAATATTAAACTATTATCTGTC
>NW_020870814.1:82500-92500 GCF_003789085.1 Penaeus vannamei
ATTTTGTACATCAGCAAATCCGCCGACGTCTTGTGTACACGGCTATATTTCCTCTTGCTCCTAGTACATTCGACTCACTCTATCGTTCCTACTCCTCTGCCTTCTCTCTCGTCATCGATCCTTTTACTATACACTCCGCTCTAAGAAGCTACGTGTCCCTTCAGATTCTCCTCTAGCACATAAACTAACACCTAAGAACCTCAACTCACGCCTAAAAGCTGTATCTCTCGCAGGACACGGCTGCTCGAGATAGCTACAAGAACTCATAGCGCCCGATGGCTTCAGGAATATCCCGCTGCTCAAACATCTCGGCGTACTCCCGTCCATCTAGTCTTGCACTACCTTAGTCATAGACCGTTTATCGAACCCCACGGCTGCTCCCGTGGATGAACAAACTTAATTGTTTCTGAGGTCTCCTGTGATAATTCGTCCATACCGTTATAGCTTCTTCTGTACCCTCACAGTGTCCATAGTTTTGCATGCGCCTACCCACGTTGAAAAGACCACCTACACTTTCCTCTCTTTCTCTACTCTCTTCGTCGACTCTGTATTCTGGTCTGTAACTGCTCGTATGATTCCCATCTCTCTCTACTAACCCTGGTGCTATCATACATTAGTGTCTCGTACCAACCTTGCTGAATAGCTCTTTTCTCTCTCTTCTCCGTGCTGATTTCGTCGCTTCTGCGCTTCTTTGTCTCGTTTGTTATTGACATCTTCTTCATGCGCATTAAACGTATGGTGTTTTCTAATCCGTGCATACTGCTCGTAAATAGGATCTTATCCTATTTATACCTGTCTATGTGCCTCAATCTTGACTGGGTCGTAGTTGTGATGTTTGCGCGAACGATTGGGTACATTTAAATACTCTCTCTTACTCTCGGACATCACCGGGAAGGATAGAGCAAGCGAAGAAGATGAAAGGAAAACAAATGAAACGTATAAGAGAATGCGAGGGAGGAGAGGAAAAAGAAATGATCACGCGAGAATAAGGAGGACTTGAGAGAGATAAGTGAATTATAAGTAGGATATGGAGAAATGGCGTAAATAAATAAAGACTTGTTTGGATTTATTCATAGTTCTTCTTTAGCTTCGTGCTCTCTCTCTCTACCTCCCTCCCTCCCCTCCCTGCCCTCTCCTCTCTCTTCTTCTTCTTCTCTCTCTCTCTTCTCTCCTTCTCTCATCTCTCTCTCTCTCTCTTCTCTCTCTCTCCTCCTCTCTCTCTCTCTCTCCACATACACTTTCTTTTCCCTCCTTTCTTTTCTCTCCCGCGTGTTCTTGTCTTTCGTCTTTCCCCTTCCTCTCCTCGCCACGTTCCTTCTCCCACGTTCGCCCAGCTTTAGCGTAGAGTTCGAGTACGTTTGAGTCGCTTCTTCAGTCAGGAGATCCTTGATAAGGCTGATGAATGGGGCGACTTTGCCGGCTTGTTGTATGTGAGGAGTTGGTCCTTTGTTTTATGAGCTTGGAAAGTTTCACGGAACTATGACGAACCGGGTATCTTTTGGTACTTCTTTCCATTGCTGCGTTTATTTTCTTATCCGTTTACGTTATGGATTTTATGTATTATATATTATATATATATATATATATTATATATATATATATATATATATATTATATATATATATATATATAATTATATATATATATATATATATATATATATATATACTTTGACTATTTTTATATATTTTAGTTCCTTTCATTTGCTATGATATATATCGTTTAATCTTTATTATGACTCTAAAATCATTCTGTTCCTACATTGGGGGCAGAAAAAATGAGCTTTTCAGAATTTCTAGATTGAGCTCATCATTGAGCCTTGTTAGATGATAAAATTGATAAGTAATCTGCCTTGAACTTTATGAAACGAGATGCGTCCCCATGGTACAGATTTAGATCACATCATATCATTTATCTATTCATTCATTTATCTAGATCACATTGGTATCATATTGTTTATGCATTTATTTAGATCACATGGTTATTATATTATCAATTTATCTATTTAGGTCACATCATTATCATATTATTCATCACCATGAAGTTTTCCCTAACTCGAACGCAACAGCTGGTTTTTCAAAAACGATTGTGTGATGTACATATATTAAGCAATAAATACGGACAGACAGATATAAGAATAGATAAACGTACATAAAGATAAATACAGTCAGGCAGATATTCATGAGATGAAGACTTAAATGCATACATTTCCTTGCCCAAAAAGTAGAAACGTAAGAATCGAGGCAACAGCTGTCGGCGAACGCTGGGGAAGAAACGCAGCAATACATTCACTTTTTTAGCCCCGCCGCCCGCACAAGACCTTCCTTTGATTAAGCTCGTAATCTCAGCGTTGGTCAGCCCTTCCCGGGGGGCCCATCACAGAGAGGCGCCTTTGCATTGGCTCCTTTTCGGCATTAACATTGATTGCCTTCTCCATCATTACTTGCATTCCAATACAACCAATTACGCCTGCACTAAGGTGACCTACTCAAGTTCAGGGGTTGCGTGTCTGCCCTGACTGTGTGTTTTGTGCGCGGGAGGGAGTGTTCAAATATATACCCGAGCAGCTGGCGCTTATATTTTCGTCATGTTGAGTAGTACATGTAACGATTGCACATCACACACAACTGAGCACAACGCGTTAAGAAGAACGAGAAAGAGAGAAAATAGATAAATACAAATTCATCCATCACCATACACACAACACACCACACCACACACACATACAACCACCTAATCAACAACACGCATCACAACACAGAGTTATATGTTACAATGCGTATGGTTAATGGCTCTTCTCTATGACACTAGTGAACAGGTAAATAGGTCGATTAAATCTCATACCAATAACCCAACCTTCTCATATTCGTACCTACTTGAAACTATCTTGGACTATATTGTACTGTCTCCACATACTCCGCACCATCACACACAATTTTATTACACACGGAGTAAACTTCAATTGACCTGTGATCATTGTCTTTGTAACGAGTGTGCGTCATCTATATATGGTAAAGCTTTATTACATAGCAATCACTCATCCAAATTAATAGTGAACACGTGGCAATTTCTATCAACCCTCCCTCCCAACCCACCAGTCGAAAGGAATTACCTAATCAACCCCGGGTTGAAACCATATCAACAATGCCATCAATACCTTTAATAATCTCTACTTACTCTAAAAGATTAACATAAACACTACAACTCTTGGACCTAATGATCATGGGCGGTAATTCCCCTTACTTCCTCGCCACAGCTCATTAAAAAAAATTTCCCACCCCTCCTCCATAGTGGGTATTATTCAATCGCACACCCTGCTCTAGACTCTGAATCCGAAGGACAAATATAATTGACTGTTCATTGTATTTAGTCGAAATTGATACGTCATAATAGAAATTGAATATGATAAGGGCTGGAGGGTTATTGCTGGATTACAGGTGGTGGTGGCCGGGGAGAACACGGTATGAGAACAATAATATATATATATTATATATATTATCTATATTACTCCTATCTCCTTTATATATTATTATTATATAATTATTATACGCTTACTCAGTCTTATATACTCTGTGGTAAACTATATATACCTCCTCCTCTGGCTCACTGTACTCACGGGTAATAAATACCTAACCTATTACTCATTTATCATAAAATTTATTATATATTTTCTAATTTCTTCACGTATAATAAACGGCGCTTAGGGCGGGCCTTATTTGTATTCTATCAATTAGTCTTGTGACCTCTCTTATTAACTATTTATTTCATCATTATTTGTAAGAATATTTGATTACGAATAAAACTGAATAATAAAAAAGCTTAGACTTCAACGTCATATATTTACTTATTATATCTAGTTAGTTTACGGTCTGCTTTATTATATATATATATATATATATACTTATATATATTATATATATACTATTATATTATGATTTATACTATATTACTTATTTATATTCGCAGTCATCAGCAAACACAAGTTCAACCACCGACACAGCACCCACTACACGACCCCTCGGCCTGCGTTCACGTACTCTAGTATCACACCCCACACCACCACACTCACCACCCACCATTACACACAACTTTCTTATATCCGTAATGTATTTAGTTATTGTAATGTTATTCTATTTCTATATCATGCTAAAGGCTTGTATAGCTTCTCATATATCTTATATTATTTATAATATTTAGCCTACGTGTCTTAGATAGTTATATTACCACCATTACATATGCCAATTATGGGTTATTCTATCGTACATTGTCATTCATGTCTGTTATAAGGCTATTTAACGATAATACTGCTCTATAGGAATAATTATGGCGTCTGATATAGTAGTATTATGTTCTGACTTAGAATAGTTATATAGCTCTACTTACTCATATTGCTATATATGAAGTTGTTACTCAGGTTTAGTACTTATCAGTATCGATTATTTACTGTTTGATATAATAATAAAAAAATACATTACATTTGATCACTACATGTGTATATATCTCTCCCTCACTACTTTATTCTATTAATTACTCTTTATATTTATATATATATTTTATATATTATATATATATTTATATTTTACTAAATTATTATTAAACTTTAATTATATATATTATATATTATATAATTAAATTACCATACATACATATGTATGTGGTACTATATTATGTATGTATATATAATTTACTATTACTTATATTATATATATTATTATATTATATATATATGTATTACAATATTATATCTCTAACAATTATACTCTGTATATTATATACTATATTACTGTATTATATTATTTATATATATTATACAATGCTCACTCTATAGACCCACTAGTTTATTTTATCTGCAGATACGCCTTTTTGGTTCTATGTTCGAACAGCATTCATACATATATAGGTAGTTATAGTACTAGTACTAGAATCAGATTATGAGCGTGTTCTACTATAGGTTTATTATATGAGTATACACGATGATTAGTGAGGCAATATACATATCATATATGAGATACACGAGATTAACTTATAAAATATATATAATATAATTTATAAATAAATTATTCTTCTCTATATGATATATTATACTTCATTATAATCGCTATATTAATTAGATTTACTTCTTTACTTACTCTTATGATCTAATACATTATATCCATATTACAAATGCATCTCATGCCATCATCGCGATATATATGGTATACTGTGCTCTGTATGTAAATATATACTCTATGTTCTTATCATTATCTCATTAAGTCTATTTTATATAGTATATACATATATATATATATTATATATATATACTCTATCTCTATATTATGTATATCTCATCTCTACCTATATTAATATATTATTATTTATATATACTTAACTTATAGGTTCATGTATACTTATTATATATTATATAGAGGTGCCTGCTCGTGTGGTGTGTGTGGGATATATGTCACTGATATTGTACGTGTATGTGGTTAATGCCATGCCATATGTGATGTGGTGTGGTGTGTGTGGTGTGGTGGCAGGTAGTTCGATTAAAAATACATACTAGAAAAGTACTATATAAATTATTTTATATTATAGATAAGGAATATATATAATATTATGAAATACTAGTCAATAGAATAGATGAGGATTGAAAATTATATATAACATATAACTCATCATATAACTCTATATATTACGTAAATTACAGACTAATACTTCGTGACTTATCTGATCTACATATATCATAGATATTTATAATGACTTATATATATTACTATATATAGGATATAGATATATATTAGATATATATTATATATATTTAATCTGCGACTGACTCGTCAAATTATTGCTCTACATGCTCTCTAGTAATAAATGAATCCTCGTTATCTGTATATTGTGTCACGCCTTAGAAATGAAGTCAATTTGTGCATATTATTGTAAAGATATAAAGTACATTTGCTTTAGTTTCTCTGCAAAAATGATTGAATAAAGAATTAATAAGAAATAGCTTTAAAGATTCATCAAAACCGGCATGGTATTGCGCGCGAATATATGGCTTTTTGCATTTAGATCGGATAAGATCCTTTGGCCACGCAAAAAGTTGATGGCAATTAGTCGTTATTGCTTCACACAGATCTGTGACGATATTGCCAACTGATTTTCACGTTGCAATGAAAATTTGCATTACTTTATCATCGTTACTATTATTTATTTATTTATTTTATTTTTGTCAAAGTTCTCGCAAAATTCGATCCTTTGTATTGATTTCTGGATGCTGTGGAACGGGCTTCTGCCATCCGTCTCAAACGTTCAAGGAATTTAACAAGCTACTTCCGGACATGACTGATGCTCTCTTCAGTTTAGACGATGCTCTCAAGGAGATATATTTATGATGGCACTGATGCTTCCCCCCCCTCTCTTACACTAAGGATCCCTTCCTTTCCTCCTCCCTTAGTCCATTCTACGGCGGTGGAGTTCAGTAATATGTAAGAAAATCCATGAGCGGACACGTGCAAATATCACATCGCATTTCCAGCTCCTCTGTAACTTTTATAGCAGATTATAAGCTACCAAGCTTTAAAATCTTTGTGCCGCATATACCCAAGCTTAAAGTCTTAAACAAAATTAGAGTTACAAAGTACTTGAGGTTTTAGGCGGTTCCAGTGAATGCTTTGATGAAAGTTATTCCTGTCTGGCCAAGGTGCTCACGTGTTCCCATGCAACATGCCGTTTGATTGCTCGACGGCAGTACTTTCTATCCTTTCCTATTATGCGGCCCCGACCAATATATATTAATCTCCATGGCCCCATTCAGTGCCTGTTATCTCCTCAGATTGAATTATTATTAGTCATGGACGGTGTAAGGCTATAGCACAGGAACACTTTATGGAAAGATTCCAGTTTATTGGTATGTGAGAGATGATTGATTATATGTAGGTACTGTAGGTGGGATAAAATTCAGTTTAATTGTGGGTCATCATTTTCATATTGTTCCAGAGCCCCTCAGAAGTACCCCGTGCCCACCCCTTGAGGTCATGTCCTCAGATTGTGAACCCATGCTCTAAGAGTTTTGTCGTTGGGAGAGAAATTAATTTGCTTTTCATCATAGATATTGCTTCATGTCAACTGCATGTATGTAGTTTTTAAAAATGTATTGAAACTATAGTCTTTTTGCGGAGACAAAGTATTTTCAAAGACCGAACAATTCATCCCAGCCATGACAAATAAAGTTGATGAGAGCTACATGATCTGTCTGACAACAGCCACAATTCACTTGTCCTTTGAGATATAAAGTTGCTATTACTCGGAATTATTTACAAATTTCAGACAAATACATATTTTAAGACCATTTTCAGACGTATCAGCTTTTCGCCGTGTTTCGTCCACGACTCGGCGCCTTGTTCATAAATAACCGAAAGTGTCTATTGTCGCTTTCACTCGTCATGGCCAAAGTCGCGTGCCCACCGTTGCCACCTCGGCGCCCTTAGGAAAACGGCGCGGCGATGGCGGCATGGAATGTGCACTGCGCTCTGTGTTACCATTCGCACCCGGCGGCGGTAATTCCATCTGTGTGCGTGTGTGGGTGTTTGTGACAAACACACACATATGTTTGCATATATAATTTCTAAAGTATAATCACATTCAGAATGGGGAAATTCCTTTTAAATATGTCTTCAGATACCAAACGACAATGTCAAGCTGTAAAACATAATATCAATGTGTATATAAGGGGAAAACTTTAACATACCTTTGTTATGAGCTATTTTTTTCTTTGTATGTATCCAAAACTGGTCGTGTCTCGCTTATTTCAAAGTCGCTTACCTATACATTCCCTAAACATGGAAGCGTATTGCCCTAAAGAGAAGGGAAAACGTCCTGAAATCCTCCTAAAAATACAAAGCAACAGCAGCACAATTGTTAACTTTTTTTTTTTTTTTTTTCAGTACACCATTTTCTACCACACCGTAAATATCAAATATAAAAAACAGGGCCAAGTTCATAAGCTACTTTACCGTTTTCATTACTTATCGGGTTTCCCTTACCCATGTTTCTTTCCTGGTTGGCAGTTCATTGATTTTTTAGGCCGAACCTCTACCTTATGGACCTCGTAAATTGCATGCCCAGGCGCCAGGAACTTCAGAAAATTATTTGCTGTGTCCGTTTTTTAATTCTGTTATGAAACGGTTATAATGCATATGTTTCTCATTAAAATATTTTTTCTCTAGTAATAATGAATATTTTTCTAATTATTATGATAGTGAATATTTTTCTCATCATTATGATAATAAATATTGATGTCGTTATTAAAAAGCAACGTTAAGTCCTCGTGTTTCTGCGTTCTGACTAATTAATGACCTTTACATGGTATATGACTTTACCATACCAACCAGTTATTATTAATACCTTTGCATTCTTAAACTGTAAATTAAACTAAAATCTCTTAATTTTTGTACTTAATTTTACAATCAGTGTAGCCTTTCTGAAAGAGGTTGCTTAATGAACTTTGAAATTTTCCTTTTCATGTTTTAGTGATGTTTAGCTGAATTTCGTTAACAAATTCATGCCTGTTAGTTCAATCCATATAGATTTGACTTAAAGGAAACATGCGTAAGATCATGGGAAGACACTCCTCTCAGCCACATTATTGCGAAACTATAGGCGTTTTAAGCACGGAAAGTTCTTGCCTAAAATCTCAAGACCCTTTTATTACTAACGGGATTTTTTCTTGCTTTCTCAAGCGACCCCCGTAGATGGCTAGCCTTGCGCTTGCTAAGTCAAGCGGTGTACCGTCACCATGGCAACAGTGTCATTCGCGTACCGTAATAGTTACAAGCCTTCGAATGCGGGCGCTGGCCAGGAATTCCGCTTAATATTACGGTATCTGATTTTGTAATTTCCTTAAAATCATATTTAAAAAAATGAAATTAACTGAAAACGAAAGGATATAATGGAGGTTATGGGAATTATTATTGTTATTTTATTTATATATATATATATTTTTATAAATCTTTATTAGACGAACAAATTATCTCTTCATTTTAAACTCCTCGTCTCTTTCCAAGTCGAGATTATATCCACTATTTAATGAAATAATTTTATTTTCAACTTCAGAAAATCATATATATGGAAATGGGTAAGCCTATATTTTACTTCAATGATGTTCATTTGTTTTGAAAGCGCGTCAGAGTGTAAGGGTTGCCAATCGCTGTATATGAATTTAGGAGAATATATTGCGCTTTGGAAAGATGTTAGGGTAGATTTATTTACTTCTCTACCATATTGATGCGGCGCTAGCTGGTCAGTTGCTTCGAAATGCGCGCTCAAACTGTTACCAACCGCCAATGAAATAAACTCCCCTCGCGACCTATGTATAAGTTACCTCTCTCCGAGATTGTTGGTGGGAATACTTGTCTGTTTCTTTCAAAACCCGAGCGTGTATATGCTGTGTGTTATTTTGACATTTCTATGCTCTTCAAGGAATGTTATAATTTGTATTTTATAAAAGACACTTCCATATGTCTGGCATCACTGAACAAGTCTTGCCTGCCGATCCAAGCGTTTTAAGCTCTTGGCTTATCGGCAAGAATTCTTGCCCAAGCGCTCCCCTGCTTCAAAAGCTTTATGCACACACACACACACAAACACACACACACACACACACACACACACACACACACACACACACACACACACACAACACACACACACACACACACACACACACACACTCAGACAAAATGACCACAACTGAGAAAAAGTAGCATTTAGTAGTGATATTAGGATAACATTCTTGGAATTGAAGATAAGGCTGTTGAAGAAGTTGATCAGCATACACACATATCAAAGTCCTAAAGATTAACTAGCTTAGTATTACTGAAGGAAATGCTCTCGTCGAAGAAAAGCTGATTATGACGGCATTAACCGGCTCAACAAAAACAGTTGGCGATAATCACACTGAAGTACTTCAAGTAATGTGTAGATGTGAAACTTAGATCCTGAATAAATAATGAGAGATGAAGGT
>NW_020870814.1:102500-105000 GCF_003789085.1 Penaeus vannamei
GTAGATGAAAACAGACCAGACATAACTGTTAAAAGATTTGAAAAAGGAAAAAAGAAGCCTAGCTAAGGAGATGCCAAGCATTCATAAGAAACCACAGTTTCCCGTTACCTCTGTATCTGAAATGTCATATGGCTCAGCAGATAAAACAATTGAAGAGGGCCTATTTCAAATGCGCAGTGCGCATGTAGGCCTTTACGTGACTTTATTGTCTCCTTTTTATAAACACTTAGTAAATAGAAAGAAATTGCACTGATTTCACAGAAAAAAACCTATATAGCCAAAAATCATAGATTATCGTAGCAAATTATGTTATAAAATCATTATATTACATAGTGTGTCTTAGATGTCGAGATATTAAATATTTCGAAGGACTGTCGATCCCAGTTTCGGCAGGCAGACGGTATAGGCACTCGTCTACCTGCACAGCTTCTAGTTTTGCTTCTTATCGCTTTTCCGCTTCGGTTTTTAAAGAATCAAACGCCATTTTCGATTACGCTGATAGTGAGGCATCTGCGAGCGGCAGGTTCGTTTTCACCAAGTGGTAAGGCGACTCCGACTCGTGACGTCACACCGAATCGGTCTATGGTAGTGTTTTGTGACATGTTCAGTGGAAGTTGTCCCACAGCCAGGCCCTTATTATTTCATGATGCTCTTGAAATTTCTAGAACTTCTTTCAATAATGGGATGACATTTGTCTTTATGAATTATATATATATATATATATATATATATATATATATATATATGTGTATATATATATATATATATATATATATATATATTTTTTTTTTTTATACAGATTACTACTACTTGTTTTGCATAAAACCGGTAACGTTATATTCAGATTAATGTTCATCTACATTGTGCCAGTGTTATGGATTTCTGATACGGGCTTGTTTTCAGCTCGAATCATCATCATCATCTGACGCCGACGGGGCGCATAGCCGCATCCACCCTTCGCTTCCACCTACGAGGATCCCTCATGGCTAGACGCCAGGCAGGGACTCGGCCCATCTCTAGTTCTTCACGGCAGGTTTGGTCGATCTGCCCAAGCCATGACTTCCTCGGTCGTCCCAAAGGCCTCCTCCACCCAGGGTTGTCTCGAATAGAGACGACCTGATGGGCAGGATCATCCTGAGGAAAGCGAGCCAGGTGGCCGTATAGCCTGAGTTGGGCGATCACGGATTGTGCAGATAACAGGGCTTGTGCCAGTCTCACGGTGCAACCGTTGGTTGGACACATGGTCCCGCCAACAGTACCCCATGATCTGGCGCAAGGACCTATTGCAAAAGGCTTCAAGACGAGCCTCCAAGGCACAGGACAATGTCCAGGTTTCGCTACCGTATAGCAAAACTGGCATTATCAGGGCCTTGAAAACCCGAAGCTTGGTCCTTCTGCACAGGTACCGACATCTCCAAATACTCTTGTTGAGAGAGTTCATGACCCCTGCTGCCAGGCCAATCCGTCTGCTGACTTCATGGTCTGACAGCCCAGAGTTATGAACTACACTACCAAGGTATGTAAAGCTCTCTGTGACTTCAATGTCCTCGCCGCAAGCACGTATCGACTGAACAGGTTCTCCTATCAAGTCCCCAAAATTCCTGGACCTTGGTCTTGGTCCAGGAGACCTCTAGACCCAGGGGCTTTGCTTCATTGCTAAATGCATCGAGAGCCGCCACTAGGGTTTCCAAAGACTCAGATAGAATGGCAACGTCATCAGCAAAGTCAAGGTCTGTAACCTTGATATTGCCCAGCGTTGCCCCACAATGACTTTGAACAGTAGCTCTGCCCAGTATCCAGTCCATGCAAGTGTTGAAAAGAGTTGGTGCAAGGACACAGCCTTGCCTCACTCCTGAACTAACAGGAAAGAAGCTCGACAGGCCCCCACCACACTTTACAGCACTTTCAGTACCAGTATACAGGCTTGCTATTAGTCCAATAATCCTTGTTGGTATTCCTCTCAGCCTCAGGATCTCCCAAAGTGACTCCCGATGCACCGTATCGAACGCCTTCTTGAGGTCGATGTAGGCTGCAAGCAGCCCACGCCCGAATTCACGACGGCGCTCTACAATGACTCGAAGCGCGAGGATACGGTCTATTGTGGACTTACCAGGAGTGAATCCGGATTGCTCCAGTCTCTGGTGCCTCAGTAGATGGTCTCTGATACGTCTCAGAAGGATGTGGGCGAGAACCTTGCCTGGTACACTGAGCAGTGTGATGCCTCGGTGATTGCTGCAGTCCAACGGTCCCCCTTCCCCTTCCAGAGAGGGATGACCACACCCTCAACAGGTCAGGAGGAAAGGAACCGGACTGCCAGATGGCAGCCAGGACAGCATGTAACCCCGTGCCATAGGTTCACCACCAGCCTTTAACAGTTCAGCTGGTATGCCGCAGATACCAGCTGCTTTACCACTCTTCAGCTTGGAAATCGCCCCCTAACTTCAGTTAGGGAGGGAGGGTCCTCACTGATAGGTGGATCTGGCAGCGGGATCTCGACACT
>NW_020870814.1:110000-130000 GCF_003789085.1 Penaeus vannamei
CACACACTGAGAGAGAGACAGAGAGAGAGAGAGAGAGAGAGAGAGAGAGAGAGAGAGAGAGAGAGAGAGAGACAGAGAGAGACAGAGAGAGTGAGTGAGTGAGAGAGAGAGAGAAGAGAGAGAGAGAGAGAGAGAAGAGAGAGAGAGAGAGAGAGAGAGAGAGAGAGAGAGAGAGAGAGAAGAGAGAGAGAGAGAGAGAGAGAGAGAGAGAGAGAAGAGAGAGAGAGAGAGAGAGAGAGAGAGAGAGAGAGAGAGAGAGAGAGAGAGAGAGAGAGAGAGAGAGAGAGAGAGAGAGAGAGAGAGAGAGAGAGAGAGAGAGAAGAGAGAGAGAGAGAGAGAGAGAGAGAGAGAGAGAGAGAGAGAGAGAGAGAGAGAGAGAGAAAGCGAGGAAAGAGAGGTTTATAACAATACGGTTAAACAAGCTGCTCACAAACTAAGCAAAGAAAACAAGGACTGATTATATGAGATCAGACAGGCGTTGGCCATTTTCAAACGTTTTATGGAAAAGGAAGATTAGCGAATAAAAGGTTTACAAAACATGCGAACTAAACTATCTATTTCACTTTTATTTTCCAAGGCGAATATACGCTTGGGTCATTAGAGGTGACTGATGTAAGAGTAGCATGTTGTAGATAATAATGTATAACTAGTTATGGCAATCACATGATATACAAAGATGATAATAGGATAAGCTGCTCTTAGCCAAGAATCATTACCATTTCCATTGTTTGTTCGAAAACAATGACATTAATGATAAATCTTGAAAAATTATGATGATAATGATGGTGATGATAAAAAATAAAATAAAATAATAATGAATTTAATAATGGCAACGATAATGATGATGATGATAATAATAATGAGATTGATAATACTGATAATGATGATGGTAATAATAATGATAATAATACTGATAACTGTAATGATAATAGTAATAATAACAATAATATTGATAACAGTAATGGTAATAGTAATACTAACAATAATAACAGTAATATTAACAATAACAATGATAATAATAATGAAAATTATTGGTAATGATATAGATTGTAAAACATTAATAAAGATGATGATAGTATCGATAATAGAATAATAATCATAATAAATAATGATAATGAAGATGAAAATATTTACAACAATGATAATGATAACAAACAAAAAACAACAACAAACACAAAAATAACAACAGCAACGATAATATCCTTAATAATAAGGAAAATAAAAGTAACAACAACAGTGAAATTACCAATTTTAATACTAATACCAATATCAGTGCAACAATTAATGCATTAACATCAACAAGAATAATAATGATAACAATAATGATAATGCTGATAATAACATTAATGATACTGATAATAAAGTGACAACAATACTGATGATGACAACGACATTAATAAGAAAACTGTTACTGATACTAATGGCACTAATGCACTAATGAGTGATGGTATTTAAGAAAAAATACGGACAATAACGCAAAGAACAACCGTGATAATAACAATAAAGATAATAATACTGCTGCAAATAACAATTACGGCAACAGCAATATTAATTGCAATGGTAATAATAGAAATAGTAATGATAAAGATGATAATAATGAAGGTAATGATAACAGTGATAATGATAACAATAGTTTTAAAAACGATAACAATAATTGTATAACAATAGTAATAATGATAATGATGATGGCAATAACAATAACAGAAATGATAATAACAATAACAAAAATAAAAGAAAACAACAACAATAGCAACGACAACAACATCGACAAAAATAACAACAATGGTATATATAACTGAAACACAGTGAAACCAGACCCTAGGTAACTTTGATAAGTAAAATGCCATGAAACGGGTCAGAAGGCTCATATTACCGGAATAATGACCACCCGAAGAGCCTTAGTTATGAAGAAGTGAAATGAGAGATGAAGAAAGAATTTTGAAATACTGCTAAATATCAGGAAACAGCTGAGAAATATCGTAGGTGGATATAAGAACGGTAATTACAGAGTTTGGACTGAATTATAGGACATTTGCCGCGGAAGAATTAGAGAGAAGATAGTGATAATATTTCAGGTCTGGGAAAGGAGGAGAATACTGGCAAATTATTATTATTATTTTACTCTATATTTTTATTTTTTTTATTTATTCATTTTCATTTATTTTTTCAAGAGAGAGGAGGGTAAGGGAAGAGAAGGTGATACTTATGGTTATGATAATGATACCGAGAATGATGGCGATGGTGATGTGGTGATGATGATTACGATGATAACAACAATAATAATAACTATAACATAACCAATTCCATCATCAACAACATATTCAATAACAACAACAACAATAACAATAACAGCAATAGCATTACTATTACTGATAACAGTAGTGATAATAATGATAGACATGATGATAATAATGATGATAATGATGATAAGAATAATGATGATTATAATAATGTTGATAGTAACAATAATAATGATGGTAATAATAATTATATTACAACTATTAATACTACTACTGCTAATGATACTACTGCTACTACTAATAATGATAATAATAATAATATTGATAATGATGATAATAATGATAATAGTAATTGTAATAATAATAATGAAAGTAATGATGATGATTTTGATGATGATGATGATAATTGTAATAATAATACTAATGATAATATTGATGATGTTAATGATTTATTATTATCATTATTATTGTTGTTATTACCATTATTATCATTTATTATTGTTGTTATTGTTATTTATTATTATTAATATAATCTTTATTGTTTTTATCATTATTATTATCATCATCATTATCATTATTATTATCATTATTATCATTATCATTATTATCATCATCATTATCATTATCATTATTATCATCATCATTATCATTATCCATCTTCCCTCCCCTCCCTCCCCCCCCTCTTCTCCCTCCTTTCTCCATCTCTTATCTCCCCCTCCCTCCCCCTCCTCCTCTCTCCATCCCTCATCCCCCCCCCCACTCTCCCTCCCCTTCTCATCTTCCAATGTATCTATGCAAAAATCTTTGTTCCTTTTGCGTTTATTCCAGATACAGCCGTTGTTCCTCATTGTTCATGCTGGCGCCGTTGGTAATGCGGTTGTTAAAGTGGAGTTTTATGCATCAGCCTGACAAGAATTATTTCCAAATTTGTTGTGTGCCTCGTTTTTGGATCCGGAAAGAGATGGCGATAAAAATGTAACAGTAACAGCGACATTTTATGCTATTTTGGGACTAATTTAAAGGTGATGATGATGTTAAATGATGGTGATGATAATGATTATGGAAATGGTAGTAATAATAAAAATGATAATGATAATGATAACGAAAATGAAGATGATAATGCATATGATTATAATGATAATAATGATAATTCCAACAAAACAACAACTATGACACTATCAATGTTGATGATAAAGATAATAATAAAAAAATGAAGATGACAAAAGCAACAGTATTAATAATGAAAATTCTAATTGTGATAGTAATAATAATGAAAACAATGATAATGATGATGATAATAAATAATATATAAAACTATTAATAATAATGATAACAATAACAATTGTACAAATACTATTAATAACAAGGATTATGATAGGGAAAATAAAAATAATGATAATAGTAATGATAACAGCAATAAGAATAACAATAAAAAACAAGAACAACAACAAAAATACTACTATTGATAATAATAACAATAATCATAACATTATCATTACTACTACTACTACTACTTCTACTACTACTACTACTACTACTATTAGTGATTGTGATATTAATAGCAACAATAGTAATGATAATAGAAATGATAATTATAATGATGATAATAATAATAATAACAGTAATAATAATAATAATAACTATAATGATAATAACAATAATGATAATGATGATATTAATAATAGTAATAATAATAATTATTATAAAAATAATAGTAATAATGATAATAATGCAAATAGTAGTTATAATAACAATAATAATAATATTGACAAAAATAATGATGATGACTCTCTTGATAAAACAACCATAGCAACAACCACAATAATAATGATACTAATGATGATAACAATAATAATGATTATAAAAATGATAGTAAATATTAATGATAATAATGACAATAGATAATAATATAACAATAATAACAATGATAATAATAACAATGATAATAACAATAATAATAGAGTTACAACAATAATTACAGCGATAATTATAACGATAGTAATGATAGTAATGATAATAACAATAGTAATTTCATCTGGCATTAATCTGCTGCATTATCATTGGCCTTATCATTATTATCATTATCATCAATATATATTCCTTCTTATGGCAAAGCCTCGTGTTGCCAATTCAAATATCAATTAGTGGATAATGAAGAATTAGTTTTCGCATTTCTCTTCATCATCATTTTCTCCTCTCCATTATGATTATTTTCCTTATTCTCGAATCTGACATTAATATTTATTATGGTCGATCTCATTACGATTTAGATGAATTGATTCTCTCTTTTTTTTTAGCTTATACGTTTTTATTTCTATGTGATAATAGCTTAACTAGAGCAACTTGTGATCTCTTTTCTTTGTTGAATTGTGATCTCCGTTGCAATAAATCCTTAATGGTGCAAAAAATGTTACTGCTTTTTATAAAGTTTGTCGTTAATGAATATCTTTGTCTGCAACTATTATTGCATATTTATATATTCCTCTGAATGACAGTCGTTTTAATCCTCTTTACAGTTATTTTTACATTGAAGGTGGCTTTTGTACTCTTAGATTATTTGCGCTGGAAGTTAAGCGGCTAATACACATATGCATACATACATATGTATATATATATATATATATATATATAATATATATATATATATATATATATATATATATATATATATATATATATATATATCTGTGTGTGTACATATATATAATATATATATATATATATATATATATATATATATATATATATATATATATATATATATATATATATATATATATATATATATATATATATATATATATATATATATATATATATATATATATATATATATATATATATATATATATATATATATATATTATATATATATATATATATATAATATATATATATATATATATATATATATATATATATAATACACTGCTGAGCATCATCAAATAAACTCGGACATTTTTAAAGCGTGAACAACTCATCAGCTTATGCAACTTCTCTCTGAAAAACGAACTACACTCTGAGCGATAAGCTTTTATTTGCGAGGACGTATATACACACAGATACATGCAGGATATAAACAAACACGGTAACGCTGGGGAAAAAAATGAAAATGAAACACAACCACAACTTTTCCTTTCCACACTGTGTCTATTTCATTTGCTATTCGCATTTACGCTTGCATGGAGTTACGTGCATACATAAAAGTGTGTGTGTGTATGTTATGTAGATGTGTGCGCGCGTGCTTGTCTGTTTAGTACGTGGATGATATCGCCTCAGTTCAGGAATGGCTTCAGTTCAGTGGCTTCGCTGTGCTTGTACACTGAACTTTCCTTCCGAGTAGCTGGCAGGACGGGTTACCAAAACGACCTCATTTACGTGAGTAGCCGTGGATTGCACATCCTCCTCTTATCGCCTTGCCTCCTCTTTCCTCTCTTGCTGTTCCCATCCATTTTACTCCTCCTCTCCCTCCTCTCCTTTCTGTCTTCCTCCTCTACTTCCTTCTTCCTTTTTTTCTCTACTGCATTCCGCTTCCCAACCTTTACAAACTCTCTCTTTCATTCTGCCCTCTTTGTCTTCCCCTCCCTCTTTCCTAAACCCTTCTTCTTCCCCTCCCCCTCTGTGTTTCCTGCCCCTTCCTCTTTACCTTTCCTATTTCCTCCTCCTCTCTTGTCTTCACTTTCCCTCCCTCATTCCTCCCCCCTCCTATCATTCTCCTCCCTTTTTCCTCCCCCCCTTCTACTTCCCTTCCCCTTCACTTTCCTCCCCCCCCTTCCCACCTCCTCCCTTCCCCACCTCCTACCTCCCCTCCTCCCCCCCACCTCCCCCCCCTTCCCCTCCTCCCCCTCCCCTCCTTACTCCCCTCCCCTCATCCCCCACCCTTCCTCCCCCTCCCCTCCTCCACCTCCCCACCTCCCTACCTTCCTCCTCCCCGTATCATACGCTCGAGATCCGCGGCCGAAGTCGAGCTCGCACCCCGTCATCTGTTATTCCGCGTGTAAACATATCTCAGCCCTGATGGCGTAATAAATCTTAAGTCTTTCGTGTAGCCGTTATTGAATTCTTGATGAGTTTTAGATTGAAGCGCAATTGTTCTCAAATTTTGCTGCTTTTTTTCATGCGATGGTGGTTTCCGGAGGTGGTTTCCAGGGGCGGTCGGCCTGGGCGAGGGTGAGAGGGTCATAAATAGATAAATGAATACATGGAGAAATAGAATAGAAGAGGATTGGGGAGGGAGTAGGGGGGGGGGCAGGTGGGTAGCCAGGCGAGGTCTTGCGAGACTTTGTTGTTCGGTCTTGGTTTGTTTTCTTAGTGTGCAAAAAATGACAAAAAGAAAGAAACGAAAAAAGAAAGAAAGAAAAAAGAAAAAAAAAAAGTTTCTGCAGTTACAAAATCATGAAACTTTCTGCAAAAAGTTGAAAAGTGATTTCGGTTTGCAAAGAAAAGGCAAGAATGGAGAAAGAAAATAGAAGAAAGATTAATGGAAAAATGGGGAGAAGCAGAAACAGAAAGCTCCCACAAAGAGAATCCAGTGTTCATTCACAATGCATTCAAGTAATGATCACAAAAAGGAGTGGTAGGAGGAGGAGAAGGAGGAGGAGGAGAAGAAGAAGAAGGAGAAGGAGGACGAGGAGGACGACGAGGAGGAGAATGATAATAATAATAATAGTAGTAATAGTAGTAAAAATAATAATAACAATAATAATAAGAAGAAAAAGAAGAAACGAATAGAAAAAGAAGAAAAAGAAAAAGAAAGAAGAAGAAAAAGAAAAGAAAAAGAAAAAGAAAAGAAAAAAAGAGAAGGAAATGCAAGAGGAAAAGGAGAAGCAGAAAAATAAGGAAGAATAGAAAAAGAAACCAAAGAAGAAGAAGACGAAGAATAAGAAGAAGCAATATTAGAAGCAGAAGTAGAAGATTAAAAAGAAAATGAAGAGACAGTAAAAGCAAAACAGACAAAGATAAATAAAAAAAAGAAAAGAAAAAGAATAAGAATAAGAAGGAGAAGAAAACCAGCGCTCCCGTAATTCACTCTCCGGCCAAACAGAGAATAGAAATGCACATCGGAGCAGATCTAAATCGGAGCGCCAGTGATGGAGGAGCCGCTAAAAGGAACAGTCGGATAATACATGTGGCTTATTCAGTCTGACTTATACCCGTGGTGGCTGCAGCGCCCCAGGCCATGTGTAAGCCTTATCCCGGGGCTGATCCAGCGCCGGGCGGCTCCATCAGGGTGACTGTGATGGGTCGGGGGATGGTGCGGGAGGGAGGGAGGGAGGGAAGGGAAGAAGGAGGGGAGGAGGAGGAAGGAGAGAGGAGGAGGGAGGGAGGGAGGTGGAGGGGGATGAGGAGGAGGGAGGGGGAGGGAAGGGAGGGAGGGAAGGGAGGGATGAAAGGGGGGAGTGGAGGGAGCGGGGATGATGAAGGGAGATTATGGGTGAAGGGAGGGAGGGAAGGGGAAGAGGGAGTCTGAGAACCAGGTTTAGCTAGCCACATCCACAGCGCTCGTGACCTCTGACCTGTTCTTGAATGCTTCGACACACTCTAGCCCGGGTCTCCGCTCTGACCGGACGGCCCCTTGAGGCTCTCCCCACGCGCGTTCTGCTCGGCGCTCCCCTGGGCTCCCTCGCGCACAGCTGCACCAGCACGAGACTCAGCCCTCGCCACGCTGCCAGCCCCCTCGACCAAATAAACAGCCGAAGCAGAACTTGCGTCTCCATACACCCACCAAGTCAGGGGAAACCAAACCCTGACAGGGAGAGAGGGAAGGGGATGAAAGAGAGAGGTAGAGGGAAGATGGAAATGAAAGGGAGATGATCCAGCGCCGGCCGACTCCATCAGGGTGACTGTGATGGGTCGGGAGGAGATGGAGAGACAGGGAGGAGAAGGAGGAAAAGGGATGGAGACGGAAGGAAGTGGGGAGAGGGAGGAAAAGGGATAGAAGGGGAATAATAGGGAGGGAGGTGAAAAGGGAGGAGGAAGGGTAGGAGGGCGAAAGGAGAGGGAAGGGTAATGGAAAATGAGTAGGGAAGAAAAATGAAGGGAGGGAGAACAGAAAGGAGAATAGGGAAAAAATGGAAGGAACGTGAAAGAGGTGAAAAGGATGGAGCAGACGAGGGAAAGGGTGAATGAATTTGAAAATTGATGGAGGAAAATCATGAGAGAGAGAGAGAGAGAGAGAGAGAGAGAGAGAGAGAGAGAGAAGAGAGAGAGAGAGAGAGAGAGAGAGAGAGAGAGAGAGAGAGAGAGAGAGAGAGAGAGAGAGAAAGAGAGAAAGAGATTACTGGGATCTGGATAATATCAGAAATCAGTAATTTACATTTGCTTGTAAAGCTTCCAACTTACTTTTTATACGAGTACACGTGTTATTAGGGAAGGGTCACCGATATTACAAATAATTTGCATATTTTCACCGGGGTGGAATCATTGAATGCCAGAAAGTATTTGTCGAGTATGTACTGTGCAGCAGAGAAGGTTTTGACGTTGGGAAAGCGTGTAAAAATGCAGAAAAAACAGGCTATAAAACGGCAAGCTGGGAAAGGTATTGGGCAGAAGTGTGTTACGACGAACTCTCTATGATACTTAAATCCGTTATTCAAGTATAGGATTGTATAGCGGAAAAAATGTAAAGATACGATGCCGCCTTAAGTGGGGAAAAGAAATGAAAAAAAAAACGTTCAATGAATAGAGTTTATCAGTAACCTATATGAATGTAGTATTGTAGTAGGGAATGTAGTATTTCGTAACATGTATGCCAAAGTGAAGAGACTGCAGTTGCATGAATTATGAGTTCAGGCGAAAAAGTGTAATGTGCGAACGGAGTGACGGAAAACAAAGCAAAGTTTTAACGTGTGTTTGTTTTTGTTTTGATATATTTTTACATTCATATTTATCTGGGTTCATGTCATAATTTTCCCCAGGCTATGACACCGTCTTGTTGCTGAAAGTGTCTCTTTATTGCCTTCGAGACGTGGGTTGAATAGGTATCTTGCATAAATACTCCATCATTATCGAGGCACCAGTCATTCATTTGCGGCACAGGTCGTCTGCATATTTTCCCGCGATACTTATACATGTCCAGAAGCCGATGTTCTGTGCCGTTACTGGAGATGGAAGTTCCCGCAGTGGTCTTGGCCGCGTAGTTCACCGTCTGCTCTTCGCAATCAACATGTTCCCTCGGCAGACTTCTCAAACAGGCGGCGTCATCAGTGACTGCTGCGACGGAATACGATTAAGATAAGGAATAAATCTTCTAATCACCTGCAAGCTGTTCCAGTGGCTTTTCTCGGACACGGGACGTTAATACTGCGATCACGTTAGTTTAAAAAACCCTCTTTGTTGAACTGTTTGAAAGCTAGATTATATCATTTGAATAAGTTCAGAAACAGTCATTGTAATTATAGATGTTTGAAGATTATGTTTAATAATCTTCCTGCCCTTCTCCTCTGAAATCAAATAGACATGCTTCTTTGCTCAACCCAGCCGCTTCTTCCTGACTGTAGAGGTCAACAAAAGCCTCTTGCTTTGCATATAAGCGTGATCACCCAACCCCTTTTACCGACAACTCAGTCCTTTTTCAACCTCGAATAACCTTTTCTGCCACATCTCGCTTTCTTTGTCCTCGGCAGAGCTTAAGACGTATCTTAACTATATTCACTTCATAATTCCTTTGAATTGTCGTTGGATTATCCGTTAGAAGCACCTCGATTTCATCTTGTAGATTAACCGTCATCGTGGAATAACGTATTTGAAATTCAAATATAAATCCATTTTCACTCGCTCTCCTTTTGAATTAGAGTCGCAATGTCATTTTTCCTTTTTTCTAGTTATGGCTACGCGTTTAAAGCCAAAGTGGTCACTTGTAGGAAGTGACCAGTCCTCAACAAGCTAATGAAGTGACCATTAGTCAAGCCAGCTTAGGCAATATGGAGGTCACTTTCATTAAAACACTCTCAAAGGTCAAGTCAGGTCATGGGGTTCAGTATCTTGACTTGGAAGCACACGGTGAACAGAAATATATTACTTTCTTGGGATACGAGAAAACAGTAGAGCGCTGGAGGTGTAACAGTTAATTTAGCGGTAAAGGATTTAATGATCTTGAGAAAACTCTGCAGACACGCACGATCGCGCGCCCGCACACACACACACACCACACACACAACACACAACACACAAAACACAACACACAACACACAACACACACACACACACACACACACACACACACACACACACACACACACACACACACACACACACACACACACACACACACACACACACACACACACACACACACACACACACACATATATATATATAATATATATATATATATTATATATATAATATATATATACACATGTATACATGTATGAATGTAAGTATGTTTTTTCGCTATATTTGTATTTCCATGCTTCCTTTCGTAATTACTGTTTCTATGAATTCCAATTAAGTCAGATAATTTATTACGAATCAATGAACTTTTATTACAGCTTTGAAGCCGCTCATTCCCCCCATGCAGTCGAGGTCCATGATCAATTCACCAATTATCAGTCCGTCTCCTTTGTCCTCCTCTCGAAGAGTAATTCGCACCATATCTGCTCACTGACTGAAATGAAGCTTGGTCTGTCACGTGTTTATATTTACCTAATTCAGAGTTTAATATCACTAACTTCAATAATTCTTAGGTCCGTGGAATTAATTTACCTTGGAAAAAAAATGAAGGTAGTTCACTGCACAGTAACTTCTGTTGGTTAATATCCTCCATTACTCTTAATAATGACTAAACTAGAAAATAATGAATATGCATTTTGCTTTAATACCACGGTGGGGAAATGAGAAACATGCAAATGACTAGTTATCATGAAATATATTTAGATGGGAGGGAGTCCAGGAAGAAAATTTTAAGCAAATTTGATTGATTTATCTATTCATTTACCTTTCTTACCAACGCACACAAACATATACACACATGCATGCACGTACGGAGTCACACACCAACTCATGCACATACCCAAACATAATCATACATACATGTATGCAAACATACATATACACTCATCCTTCTATCCATCCATACAACCACACACACACACACACAATACATCCATACATACGTGCATACATACATATATACATACATGCATCGTACATACATATGCACAAGAGTAACGTTTAGTTACAATATCAAACTGTTTCATTTGATATCTGGAGACCATTGACTGATATCCACACTGCGAACTATTACATGCAAATCATGCTGAGCGGAGTACACGCATTGCAATGCAACTCGGCTGGCAACAAGAATAGGTCATCATATATTCTTTTGATATTGTTTTTCGGTTGACATTTATTGCACTAAATATTGCTATCATGTGAGTTTACAGGGCAGGATTGCAACCGTTCAAAAATGTGATAATAATTACAGGTTAACTCCGGGAATATATGAAAACTATTTCGGGGTAAGCAACATTATTCTAAGAGAGGAAGGAGACAATAAATATAGATAGATGTTTGATAATAGATAATATAAAAATGACAGTTATAATCGTAAAATCACAAGTAATTTTAGTCTTAGATATGAATTTGCCTTTAATTACTTTATACATTCTGCTCACAGACCAGATTTGGTTTCACTTCTTATATCACTCTTTCCCTACATCTATAAACTGTAAAGATCTACAATATATATGTTTATAAAAGATATAATTTCCGCCATTTGGGTCGGACTAATTACTACCTACATTGATCATCCTCTTTAGACAAAGTGACAAATCAGCTGAGAAGGTCAATGGTAAATGAATTGGAATCGTGAATGAAAAACGAGATCGTCACCCAGTTCTTCTATTGACCATGTTGCCTCTTTTTGCACTTATTGGCATCGTGATTCATGTTTATGATCATCCTCATGATATTTTCCTTACCCTTTTCTTCTTAACATCATTATTAAAATTAGAATGAAAATGCTACTACTACAAATTGTTTTAATGATTACCACCATCATTATCATGATCAATAATATGAATATATATATAATATATATATATATATATAATAATATATAATATATATATATATATATATATATATATATATATAGTATATATATATATATATATATATATATATATATATTATATATATATATATATATTATAATATATATATATATATATATATATATATATATATATATATATATATGTATATGTATGTATATATGTAAGTACACAGACACACACACACACACAAAACCACATACACACACGCACACACATATACATACATACACACCCACACACACACGCACACCCACACACACACACACACACACACACACACATACACACACACAAATTGAAAATTGATGGAGGAAAATCATGAAAGAGAGAGTGAGAGAGAAAAGAGAGAGAGAGAGAGAGAGAGAGAGAGAGAGAGAGAGAGAGAGAGAGAGAGAGAGAGAGAGAGAGAGAGAGAGAGAGAGAGAGAGAGAGAATTACTGGGATCTGGATAATATTCAGAAATCAGTAATTTACATTTGCTTGTAAAGCTTCCAACTTACTTTTTATACGAGTACACGTGTTATTAGGGAAGGGTCACCGATATTACAAATAATTTGCATATTTTCACCGGGTGAATCATTGAATGCCAGAAAGTATTTGTCGAGTATGTACTGTGCAGCAGAGAAGGTTTTGACGTTGGGAAAGCGTGTAAAAATGCAGAAAAAACAGGCTATAAAACGGCAAGCAGGGTAGAAGTGTGTTACGACGAACTCTCTATGATACTCAAATCCGTTATTCAAGTATAGGATTGTATCGCGAAAAAATGTAGAGATACGATGCCGCCTTAAGGGGGAAAAAGAAAATGAAAAAAAAAAAAACGTTCAATGAATAGTTTATCAGTAACCTATACGAATGTAGTATTGTAAGTAGGAATGTAGTATTTCATAAAATGAACAGAGACTGCAGTTCCATGAATTATGAGTTCAGGCGAAAGTAAAGTAATCGAACGGAGTGACGGAAACAAAGCAAAGTTTTAATGATTTGTTTTTGTTTTGATATATTTTTACATTCATATTATCTGGGTTCATGCATAATTGTCCCCAGCCACACCGTCTTGTGCTGAAAGTGTCCTTTATTGATCGAGACTGGTTGAATAGGTATCTTGCATAAATACTCCATCATTATCGAGCCACACTCATTCATTTGCCCACAGTCGTCTGCATATTTTCCCACATACTTATTACATGTCCAGAAGCCGATGTTCTTGTGCCGTTACTGGAGATGGAAGTTCCGCAGTGGTCTTGGTCGCGTAGTTCACCGTCTGCTCTTCGCTATCAACATGTTCCCTCGGCAGACTCCTCAAACAGGCGGAGTTATCAGTGACTGCTGCAACAGAATACGATTAAGATAAGGAATAAATCTTCTAATCACCTTCTAATCACCTTTCTCAGACACGGACGTTAATACTGCGATCACGTAGTTTAAAAATTTTTTAACCCTCTTTGTTGAACTGTTTGAAAGCTATTATATCATTTGAACAAGTTCAGAAACAGACATTGTAATTATAGATGTTTGAAGATTATGTTTAATAATCTTCCTGCCCTTCTCCTCTGAAATCAAATAGACATGCTTCTTAGCTCAACCCAGCCCTTCTTCCTGACTGTAGAGGTCAACAAAGCTCTGCTTTGCACATAAGCGTGAATCACCCAACCCCTTTTACCGACAACTCAGTCCTTTTTCAACCTCGAAATAAACCTTTTCTGCCACATCTCGCTTTCTTTGACCTCGGCAGGGCTTAAGACGTATCTTAACTATATTCACTTCATAATTCCTTTGAATTGTCGTTGGATCCGTTAGACGCACCTCGATTTCATCTTGTAGATTAACCGTCATCGTGGAATAACGTATTGAAATTCAAATATAAATCCATTTTCACTCGCTCTCCTTTTGAATTAGAGTCGCAATGTCATTTTTCCTTTTTTCTAGTTATGGCTACGCGTTTTAAAGCCAAAGTGGTCACTTGTAGGAAGTGACCAGCCTCAACAAGCTAATGAAGTGACCATTAGTCAAGCCAGCTTAGGCAATATGGAGGTCACTTTCATTAAAAACACTCTCAAAAGGTCAAGTCAGTCATGGGGTTCAGTATCTTGACTTGGAAGCACACGGTGAAACAGAAATAAATATTACTTTCTTGGGATACGAGCGAGAAAGACGTTAGTGGTAGAGCGCTGGAGGGGTGTAAAGTTAATTTTAGCGGTAAAGGATTTAATATCTTGAGAAAACTCTGCAGACCACGCACGATCGCGCGCCCGCGCCCACACACACACACACACACACACACACAACACACACAACACACAACACACAACAGGCAACACACAACACACACACACACCACACACACACACACACACACACCACCACACACACACACACACACACACACACACACACAGCACACACACACACACACATATATATCAGATATATATATATTATATATATATATATATATATATACACATGTATACATGATGAATGTAAGTATGTTTTTCGTGTACTATATTTGTTATATTTCCATGCTTCCTTTCGAATTACTTGTTTTCTATGAATTCCAATTAAGTCAGATAATTTATTACGAAATCAATGAACTTTTATTACAGCTTTGAAGCCGCTCATTCCCCCCCATGCAGATCGAGGTCCATGATCAATTCACGCAATTATCCAGTCCGTCTCCTTTTCCTCCTCTCGAAGAGTAATTCGCACCATATCTGCTCACTGACTGAAATGAAGCTTGGTCTGTCACGTGTTTTTATTTTACCTAAAATCAGAGTTTAATATCACTAACTTCAATAATTCTTAGGTCCGTGAATTAATTTACCTTGGAAAAAAAAATGAAAGGTAGTTCACTGCACAGTAACTTCTGTTGTTAATATCCTCCATTACTCTTAATAATGAACTAAACTAGAAAATAATGAATATGCATTTTGCTTAATACCACGGTGGGGGAAATGAGAAACATGCAAATGACTAGTTATCATGAATATATTTAGATGGGGGAGTTCCAGGAAAGAAAAAATTTTAAGCAAATTTGATTGATTTATCTATTCATTTACCTTTCTTACCAACGCACACAAAAACATATACACACATGCATGCACGTACGGAGTCACACACCAACTCATGCACATACCCAAAACATAATCATACATACATGTATGCAAACATACATATACAGCATCCTTCTATCCATCCATACAACCACACAACACACACACAATACATCCATACATACGTGCATACGTACATATATACATACATGCATCGTACATACATATGCACAAGAGTAACGTTTAGTTACAATATCAAAACTGTTTCATTTGAATATGGGAGACCATGACTATTCCACACTGCGAACTATTACATGCAAATCATGCTGAGCGGAGTACACGCATTGCAATGCAACTCGGCTGGCAACAAGAATAGGTCATCATATATTCTTTTGATATGTTTTTTCGGTTGACATTTATTGCACTAAATATTGCTATCATGTGAGTTTACAGGGCAGGATTGCAATCGTTCAAAAAATGTGATAATAATTACAGGTTAACTCCGGAATATATGAAACTATTCGGGGTAAGCAACATTATTCTAAGAGAGGAAGGAACAATAAATATAGATAGATGTTTGATAATAGATATATAAAAATGACAGTTATAAATCGTAAAATCACAAGTAATTTTAGTCTTAGATATGAATTTGCCTTTAATTACTTTATACATTCTCTCGCTGCACAGACCAGATTTTTCACTTCTTATATCACTCTTTCCCTACATCTATAAAAACTGTAAAGATCTACAATATATATGTTTATAAAAGATATAATTTCCGCCATTTGGGTCGGACTAATTACTACCTACATTGATCATCCTCTTTAGACAAAGTGACAAATCAGCTGAGAAGGTCAATGGTAAATGAATTGGAATCGTGAATGAAAAACGAGATCGTCACCCAGTTCTTCTATTGACCATGTTGCCTCTTTTTGCACTTATTGGCATCGTGATTCATGTTTATGATCATCCTCATGATATTTTCCTTACCCTTTTCTTCTTAACATCATTATTAAAATTAGAATGAAAATGCTACTACTACAAATTGTTTTAATGATTACCACCATCATTATCATGATCAATAATATATGTATATATATATATATATATTATATATATATATATATATATATATACATATATATATATATAATATATATATATATATATATATATATATTATATATATATATATAATATATATATATATATATATATATATATATATATTATATATTATATATATATATATATATAATTATATATATATATATATAATATATATGTATGTATGTATATATGTAAGTACACAGACACACACACACACACACAAACACACATAACACACACGCACACACATATTCATACATACACACACACACACACGCACACCCACACACACCACACACACACACACACACACATACACACACACAAATTGAAAAATTGATGGAGGAAAATCATGAAAGAGAGAGAGTGAGAGAGAAGAGAGAGAAGAGAGAGAGAGAGAGAGAGAGAGAGAGAGAGAGAGAGAGAGAGAGAGAGAGAGAGAGAGAGAGAGAGAGAGAGAGAGAGAGAGAATTACTGGGATCTGGATAATATCAGAAATCAGTAATTTACATTTGCTTGTAAAGCTTCCAACTTACTTTTTATACGAGTACACGTGTTTAGGGAAGGGTCACCGATATTACAAATAATTTGCATATTTTCACCGGGGTGGAATCATTGAATGCCAGAAAGTATTTGTCGAGTATGTACTGTGCAGCAGAGAAGGTTTTGACGTTGGAAAGCGTGTAAAAAATGCAGAAAAAACAGGCTATAAAACGGCAAGCAGGGTAGAAGTGTGTTACGACGAACTCTCTATGATACTCAAATCCGTTATTCAAGTATAGGATTGTATCGCGAAAAAATGTAGAGATACGATGCCGCCTTAAGGGGGGAAAAGAAATGAAAAAAAAAAAAAACGTTCAATGAATAGTTTATCAGTAACCTATACGAATGTAGTATTGTAGTAGGGAATGTAGTATTTCGTAACATGTATGCCAAAATGAAGAGACTGCAGTTCCATGAATTATGAGTTCAGGCGAAAAAGTGTAATGTACGAACGGAGTGACGGAAAACAAAGCAAAGTTTTAACGTGTGTTTGTTTTTGTTTTGATATATTTTTACATTCATATTTATCTGGGTTCATGTCATAATTGTCCCCAGGCTATGACACCGTCTTGTTGCTGAAAGTGTCTCTTTATTGCCATCGAGACGTGGGTTGAATAGGTATCTTGCATAAATACTCCATCATTATCGAGGCACCACTCATTCATTTGCGGCACAGGTCGTCTGCATATTTTCCCACGATACTTATACATGTCCAGAAGCCGATGTTCTGTGCCGTTACTGGAGATGGAAGTTCCCGCAGTGGTCTTGGTCGCGTAGTTCACCGTCTGCTCTTCGCTATCAACATGTTCCCTCGGCAGACTCCTCAAACAGGCGGAGTTATCAGTGACTGCTGCAACAGAATACGATTAAGATAAGGAATAAATCTTCTAATCACCTTCTAATCACCTTTCTCAGACACGGGACGTTAATACTGCGATCACGTTAGTTTAAAATTTTTAACCCTCTTTGTTGAACTGTTTGAAAGCTAGATTATATCATTTGAACAAGTTCAGAAACAGACATTGTAATTATAGATGTTTGAAGATTATGTTTAATAATCTTCCTGCCCTTCTCCTCTGAAATCAAATAGACATGCTTCTTAGCTCAACCCAGCCGCTTCTTCCTGACTGTAGAGGTCAACAAAAGCCTCCTGCTTTGCACATAAGCGTAATCACCCAACCCCTTTTACCGACAACTCAGTCCTTTTTCAACCTCGAATAACCTTTTCTGCCACATCTCGCTTTCTTTGACCTCGGCAGAGCTTAAGACGTATCTTAACTATATTCACTTCATAATTCCTTTGAATTGTCGTTGGATTATCCGTTAGACGCACCTCGATTTCATCTTGTAGATTAACCGTCATCGTGGAATAACGTATTTGAAATTCAAATATAAATCCATTTTCACTCGCTCTCCTTTTGAATTAGAGTCGCAATGTCATTTTTCCTTTTTTCTAGTTATGGCTACGCGTTTAAAGCCAAAGTGGTCACTTGTAGGAAGTGACCAGTCCTCAACAAGCTAATGAAGTGACCATTAGTCAAGCCAGCTTAGGCAATATGGAGGTCACTTTCATTAAAACACTCTCAAAGGTCAAGTCAGGTCATGGGGTTCAGTATCTTGACTTGGAAGCACACGGTGAACAGAAATATATTACTTTCTTGGGATGCGAGAAAACAGTAGAGCGCTGGAGGTGTAACAGTTAATTTAGCGGTAAAGGATTTAATGATCTTGAGAAAACTCTGCAGACACGCACGATCGCGCGCCCGCGCCCGCACACACACACACACCACACACACAACACACAGCACACAACACACAACACACAACACACAACACACCAACACACAACACACAACACACAACACACAACCACACACACACACACACACACACACACACACACACACACACACACACACACACACACACACACACATATATATATATATATATATATATATATATATATATATATATATATATATATATTAACACATGTATACATGTATGAATGTAAGTATGTTTTTTCGTGTCTATATTTGTATTTCCATGCTTCCTTTCGTAATTACTGTTTCTATGAATTCCAATTAAGTCAGATAATTTATTACGAATCAATGAACTTTTATTACAGCTTTGAAGCCGCTCATTCCCCCCCATGCAGTCGAGGTCCATGATCAATTCACCAATTATCAGTCCGTCTCCTTTGTCCTCCTCTCGAAGAGTAATTCGCACCATATCTGCTCACTGACTGAAATGAAGCTTGGTCTGTCACGTGTTTATATTTACCTAATTCAGAGTTTAATATCACTAACTTCAATAATTCTTAGGTCCGTGGAATTAATTTACCTTGGAAAAAAATGAAGGTAGTTCACTGCACAGTAACTTCTGTTGGTTAATATCCTCCATTACTCTTAATAATGACTAAACTAGAAAATAATGAATATGCATTTTGCTTTAATACCACGGTGGGGAAATGAGAAACATGCAAATGACTAGTTATCATGAAATATATTTAGATGGGAGGGAGTCCAGGAAGAAAATTTTAAGCAAATTTGATTGATTTATCTATTCATTTACTTTTCTTACCAACGCACACAAACATATACACACATGCATGCACGTACGGAGTCACACACCAACTCATGCACATACCCAAACATAATTATACATACATGTATGCAAACATACATATACACTCATCCTTCTGTCCATCCATACAACCACACACACACACACAATACATCCATACATACGTGCATACGTACATATATACATACATGCATCGTACATACATATGCACAAGAGTAACGTTTAGTTACAATATCAAACTGTTTCATTTGATATCTGGAGACCATTGACTGATATCCACACTGCGAACTATTACATGCAAATCATGCTGAGCGGAGTACACGCATTGCAATGCAACTCGGCTGGCAACAAGAATAGGTCATCATATATTCTTTTGATATTGTTTTTCGGTTGACATTTATTGCACT
>NW_020870814.1:132500-140000 GCF_003789085.1 Penaeus vannamei
TGATGAAAGAAATGTCAAGGAACCGATAGATTAAAGGGCTATCAAAGAATCGATTATGAAAGACATCACATAAACAATTTATTAAAGAATTGTTAAGGAAACAATTGATTAAAGAATTATCAAGGAAACTGTTTATTAAAGAATTATCAAGGAAACAATCATTAAAGAATTAGCAAGGAAGCAATTTATTAAAGAATTGTCAAAGAAACAGTTTATTAAAGAATTAAGAAGGAAACGATTTATTGAATTATGGAGACGATTAATTGAAGTGATATTAAGGAAACGATTATTAAAGAAATGTTGAAACGATTATTAAAGAAATGTTGAAACGATTATTAAAGAAATATCGTTGAAACGATTATTAAAGAAATGTCGTTGAAATGATTAATTAAAGAATTTCGATGAAACGAAACGATTAACAAAGAATTATCAAGGAAACGATTAATTAAAGAGTTATCAAAGAATCAATTATCAAAGAATTATGAAGTAAACAATTCATTAAAGAATTGTCAAGGAAACAATTTATTAAAGTTATCGAGGAAACGATTAATTGAAGAATTATCAAAGAATCAATTACCAGAGAATTATCAAATTTATTAAAACATATGGAGGATACGATTATCAGAGAATTACCACCTGAGAGTGAGATTGTGATTGTGATTGATTATTGAGATTGTGATTGTAACTGTGATTAAGAGTGAGAGAGAGAAGGAATTATCAAGGAAGCGGTAAATCTTAGAGCCATCAGCGGTAAAGCAACACCCTTTTCCCGCTGCCTGGTCCTAATGCTCCGTACACCTAGAGGGCGCTGTGTACTCGAGGGCCATCTGCTCCTCCTTCGACAACAACCAAAGCCCGACAACCAAGCCCGGCATCTAAGGCCGACAACCAAGGCCGACATCCAAGGCCCGACATCCAAGGCCCGACATCCAAGCCCGACAGGCCCGACAACCAAGCCCGACATCCAAGGCCGACAAGCCCGACTTCCAAGCCCTACATCTAAGGCCCGACATCCAAGTCCCGACATCCAAGCCCTACCTCCTAGGCCCGACAACCAAGCCACATCCACCCGACTCCAAGCCCTACATCCAAGCCCGACAACCAAGTCCTCCAAGCCCACCACCTAGGCCCGACCAACCAAGGCCCGACATCCAAGAGAGCCCCTTCCAAGCCCTACATCTAAGGCCCGACATCCAAGTCCCGACATCCAAGCCCTAAGGCCCGACAACCAAGCCCTACATCCAAGGCCCGACATCCAAGCCCTACATCCAAGGCCCGACAACCAAGTCCCGACATCCAAGCCCTACCTCCTAGGCCCGACAACCAAGCCCGACATCCAAGGCCCGACATCCGAGCCCGACTTCCAAGCCCTACATCTAAGGCCCGACATCCAAGTCCCGACATCCAAGCCCTACCTCCAACCCGACACCAAGCCCGACCTCCAGGCCCGACATCCAAGGCCCGAAAACCAAGACCCCGACATCCATCGCCCGAGAAAATTGTTTTGTCCGAGTCGGAAGATCTCATACAACTTGGGCGGGTTTCTGTCTGACTTTCCTCGGGTCTTGGCGCACGAGAGTTGCTGACTTTTCCCTCTCTTAGACCGCGAGTGAGTTTACTTTATCGACTTGACTGCGCGCGCGGAAGTTCGGATGCGCTCCAAGTTTTCCTCCGCGAGATGAGATATTCCCGCCATTTTTGAGCTTTGTTCCCCGGCGACGAAGGGCGTGCGGAATGCGCGAGGAGTTTGTTTGGATTTTTTTTTTTTTTTTGTTTGGTATATTTCTTGTGTCGTGTTTCATTGTTGTTTGAGAGTTTATTTTATTTTTGTATTTAGAAATGCACGTACACACAAATATACACGCACACAAGAGACTAACATCCAAATACACATATATACAGTACACACACAACATCACTGCCCCCCCCCCCGCAAAAAAAAAAAAGCGAAAATGAAAATAAAGTAATTCTCTTTATCTTAGAAAACACACACACACACACACACACACACACACACACACACACACACACACACACACACACACACAACACACACACACACACACACACACACTTTCTATTTCATTCGCAAACCTTGCATACGAGATACCGCCTCAAATCTCCTTCCCTTTCTCGACAGTAGCAAGCCAAAGCATCAGTACATGCATCCCTGTTCGTGCTGGCTGTGCGATCTCCGTGATTGAAAGTAAGACCTATTGTGACCTTGCGACGCTTGGGATTTCCCGCTTTAAGAGCAACTGGGGGAAAGATACACGCACAAAGGCTTTCGAAGCACGTAATACTTTCTTACACTCTCTCTGGATGCTCTTCTCTTCTTTCTCTCCTCTCTCTCTCTCTCTCTCTCTCTCTCTCTCTCTCTCTCTCTCTCCTTCTTCCTTTCTTTTTGTTTATCGGTTCGTTTTCTCTCTCTCACTTGGTTTCACTTCCCTCTCCTTTCTTACTATCCGTCTCTTTGCTCGTCACACTTTCTCTCCTCATATTTTTCTTTCCTCTTCCTATCCGCATCTCTCCTTCTTTTCCACTTTCCGGTTCACTTTTTCTTTTCGCCTTTCTCTCTTCTCTTCTCCTTCTTCCTGTCACTCTGTTTACCCTCCTCCTACCTTTCTCTCTCTCGCTCCATTCGCCCACTCGTGTTCTTTCTTTCTTTTATTTTCTCCATTCTTTATTTCTTTTTCGTTCGCCCTTTCCTTTCTCTCTTTGTGTCTCTGTCATTACTTATCTCTGTGTTTGTCTCTTTTTTCTGTTTCTCTCTCTATTCTCTTCTCTCTCTCTCTCTCTCTCTCTCTCTCTCTCTCTCTCTCTCTCTCTCTCTTCTCTCTCTCTCTCTCTCTCTCTCTCTCTCTCTCTCTTCTCTTTTCGCTCTCTCGCTCCCTTACTCTCTCACTCTCTCTTTCTATTTCCCAATTACATTTATATTCATACTCAGATCTAACGAATGTACCTATGCAGATGCAGCCTCTCACCAGATACGTATACAGCTATATTACGAATTCCCTGCCTCTTCCTGAATCAGATAGATAATGATAAAAGAAAACAAAAAAAAAAAAAAAAAAAAAAAAATAATGATAATAATAATAAAAATAAACAAAATAAATAATAGATAAATAAAAATCTCTCCAGAGAAAAAATAAACTTTGTAGAAGCTTGTGATCATCTCCGGAAGAGATAAGTTTCTTCTTATCTCCCCGTCTCTTTATAAAGGCGCTGCTCTCTTCTCTTCTAATGCTTACTTAATGTGTCCGATAATCTGTTTTTTTTTCCAGGTTTAAGAATTCTGCTTCTTTTGCCTTCCTTTAAGTTCTGAGGGTGCGCTCTCTT
This sequence comes from Penaeus vannamei, assembly GCF_003789085.1. Lineage (NCBI taxonomy): Eukaryota > Metazoa > Arthropoda > Malacostraca > Decapoda > Penaeidae > Penaeus > Penaeus vannamei. Next base: position 135,840 of record NW_020870814.1, read on the forward strand.
CCTTTTCATTTTTCTCTCTTTTTCTCTCTTCTCTCTCTCTCTCTCTCTCTCTCTCTCTCTCTCTCTCTCTCTCTCTCTCTCTCTCTCTCTCTCTCTCTCTCTCTCTCTCTCTCTATATATATATATATATATATATATATATATATATATATAAATATATATATATATATATATATATATATATATATATATATATATATATATATATATATATATATATATATATAATATATTAATATATATATATATATATATATATATATATATATATATATATATATATATATATATATATACATATATATATCATATAATATATATATTATATTATATATATTATATATATATATATATATATATATATATATATATATATATATATATATATATATATATATATATATATATATTATATACATATACATATATATATATATATATATATATATATATATATATATATATATATATATATATATATATATATGCTCTCTCCCTTTCTCTCCCTGACCATCCGTCATTCTTTTCACTTTCTCTCTCTCTCTCGCTCTCTTCATACTTCATTATTATCAACATTAATTTTAATTTGCTGCGTAAATCATCATATGAATCAAAACACAAACATATTTGCGACTGCGAACGTAACCGCTCCTCCAAAAGCAAAATCAGAAACACTGTGATTTATGTTACATATGTCGCAAACGCTGTCATCGTATGAGGTTTCTTGTTCCCAGAGTAAAAATATCCCAAAGGAATGTAGGAAATTAATTACTAAAGCGACCGGACAGATTCAATTTGTGAAAGTCGACGGTACGAACATAGCATACAATAACTTGCAATACTATTTAGTTATAGGTGTTTTATATTTGTGTAAGTATATAGTACAACATAGAGAGAGGACATATAATAAAGGACGAGAAGTTGAAATTCTTTTTATCCTTTTTATATATTTTAATGTAAATTTAAGTATAATTCTTTCTTTTTCTTTTTATACAAATATAATGGAATACTTTGATGCTTGAATATAAAACGCATGGTAAATGTAAAGCGAAACAGCGAAGCCTTGTGATATGATATTTTATCCTATTTGAATCTCGATACAGATCATCTAAAATTGTTGAAATTCAAATGTCTGCCAATGTGAAGTTATATCAGAACCATTATTAAAGACATAGATCTAGCTAATGTCTTCTTGCTTACATAACTAGTTTCTGGTAAAAAAAAAATAAATAAACAAAATAAAATAAAAATAAAAATAAAAGATAAAGGCAAGAATCACGGTGTATACTAACATATATTTTAAAATCTTGAGTGACTGGTTAATGAAAAATAAAACACCTATGTATACACCAAGATATATAGGGACACACACACACACACATTTCCCTACACTCCAATCCTGAGCCTCACACGTGTCTATATTGCTTACACAAATAGAACAGCACAGACACTGAGGAGGCTAATCTAACTTTCTGTGAGTTCCTTTTAGCGAAACATGCTGGCGTTATATCTGATGCAAAAACGAGGGATCGTCCTGCGCAATCTATCCGCCTCGTGCCGGCTTGTCAGAACTTGTTGACTGATTGTGTACAGGAGAGAAGGAAGGGAGACATGAAGGGGTGGGAGACGAGAAAGGGTTGGAAGGAGAGAGGAGGGGAGAAAGGAAGGGATGGGAGATGAGAAAGGGTGGAAGGAGAGAAGGAAGGGAGACATGAAGGGGTGGGAGACGAGAAAGGGTTGGAAGGGGAGAGGAGGGGAGAAAGGAAGGGATAGGAGACGAGAAAGGGTGGAAGGAGAGAAGAAAGGAAGACATGAAGGGGTGGGAGACAAAAAAGGGTGGAAGGAGAGAAGGAAGGGAGACGAGAAGGGGTGGAAGGAGAGAAGGAAGGGAGACATGAAGGAGTGGGAGACATGAAGGGGTGGGAGACGAAAAAGGGTTGGAAGGGGAGAGGAAGGGAGACATGAAGGGGTGGGAGACGAGAAAGGGTTGGAAGGAGAGAGGAGGGGAGAAAGGAAGGGATGGGAGACGAGAAAGGGTGGAAGGAGAGAAGAAAGGAAGACATGAAGGGGTGGAGACAAAAAAAGGGTGGAAGGAGAGAAGGAAGGGAGACATGAAGGGGTGGGAGACGAGAAGGGGTGGAAGGAGAGAAGGAAGGGAGACATGAAGGAGTGGGAGACATGAAGGGGTAGGAGACGAGAAAGGGTGGAAGGAGAGAAGAAAGAGAGACATGAAGGAGATGAGAAAGGGTGGAAGAAAGAAGTGAAGGGGTGGGAGATGAGAAAGGGTGGAAGGAGAGAAGGAAGGGAGACATGAAGGGGTGGGAGACGAGAAAGGGTGGAAGGAGAAAGGAGGGGAGAAAGGAAGGGATGGGAGACATGAAGGGGTGGGAGACGAGGAGGGATGGAAGGAGAGAGGGCAATAGATGTGAAGGATTATGAAGTAAGGAGGAATGGAAGGAGCGGAGAAAAAGACAAAAAAAGAAGAAGAGTGAAAAGAAGAAGAAGAAAAAAAGACGTTGAAAGGAAAGAAAGAGAGATGTGAGAAAAGGAATCAGTAGGAAAGAAAGAGTGGAAACCGAATGGAAGTGAGAGAAAAATAGAATACGGAAGGCTGGGGGGGGGGGGGAGAGAAGGAATAAGAGGAAGGAAAAGGTAAGGAGAGTAGACGAAAACGCCAAGAGACGAGACAAGTAGAAGTAGAGATAAAGGAGAGGAGCAGGTAGGAGAGGAGGCGATCTCTCTCACTCTCTCTCTTTCTTTCTGTCTGTCTCTTTCTCCTTCTCCTCCCACCCCTCTCTCTCTTTCTGTCTCTGTCTCTCTCTCTCTCTTGCTCTCTCTCTCTCTCTCTCTCTCTCTCTCTCTCTCTCTCTCTCTCTCTCTCTCTCTCTCTATATATATATATATATATATATATATATATATATATATATATATATATATATATATATATAACAACACACACACACACACACACACACACACACACACACACACACACACACACACACACACACACACACACACACACACACACACACACACACACAACCCGACAAAGGGAGAGAGAATGTTATCGACAAAAGCAATACTGATTATAAAGTAACAAATCTAATCATTACCAAAAGCTTCACACGATACATGGCAAGAACATTGTTCGTGATGATAACACCACTAATGACACGAATGATTATCATAATGACAATCACGCGCTGATGTATCCACCAAAATTCTGCACTGCTCTTTGAAACAAACTGACAAAAGAAGGAGAGTGACCTCGGCTGACCCTGACAGCTGCAAATGTAACGGGGGCGGGCAGTTAATCAGTGCTAGGGCGCACAATAGGTCGCGAAGGCTGAATAGGAAGATAGATTCCTGCACTCCAACTCGGTAGCGAAACTCCGTGTAAGTCAGATCAGTATTTTGCATTTCTCTACAACTCCGGTATTTCTTCTCTGAACGTTGTATGCGTCCGATACATGTATTTTGCAGAGGATGTCGGAGATATTTATTTTTTGATGTGAGGATTAAGGTTTTCAAGGGAATATCTGATGAAGTGTTTGGCTTGATGTGTGTCTGGCGCAGATGAGCACTGGTAATAATGCATTGCGAATACAAACAGATAGCTAGGGTGCTGCAAATGTGATACTCTGGAATTTGAGCAACTTCAGCTCACTCCTTTTTACTCCCTCCCCCTCTCTCGACCTGTCGACCTGTTATGGTTTATGTATCCATCCACCTCTCTATCTATACATAGATTTATACGGTGTATACAGACACACACACACACACATATATATGTGTGTGTGTGTGTGTGTGTATGTGTATACGTGTGTGTATATATATGTATATTGTGTATATATACATACATATATATATATATATATATATATATATATTATATATATATATATATATATATATATATATATATATAATCACGCATATATATGTATATGTATATAATATTCACACACACACACATGTATATATATCATCTAACGAAAGGTTCAAAATGAACCACTGTGGCTCTCCATTTCATCTGCGTTATGGAGAGTAGTCAGGGGTCGGTTGGTAACAAAGTAGGGACCCCAAGGTTTTTTTTTCGCTCGCAGTTCCTATTAACTAGGCGTTTTGTCTCTGCCGTATATTTCTAGTCTCACT
>NW_020870814.1:147500-150000 GCF_003789085.1 Penaeus vannamei
AGCATATAGCATCAGACACCCTATAGCATCAGACAGCCTAGCATCTAGCATAGCATATAGCAGACAGCCTATAGCATCAGCCAGCCTATCAGCATCAGTCAGCCTATAGCATCAGACAGCCTATCAGCATCAGACAGCCTATAGCATCAAGACAGCCTATAGCATCAGACAGCCTATAGCACAACAGTCAGCATATCAGCATATAGCACATAGCAATAGCCTATAGCTCAGACAGCCTATAGCATCAGCCTATAGCATAAGACAGCAGCTATAGGCATCAGACAGCCTATAGCATCATAGACAGCCTATAGCATCAGACAGCCTTATAGCATCAGTCAGCCTATAGCATCATATAGCATCAGACAGCCTATAGCAATCAGACACCTATAGCATATAGCAGAGCATAGCATCAGACAGCTATACATCAGAAGCATAGCATCAGACAGCCTATAGCAACAGACAGCTATATAGCATCAGTATAGCATAGACAGCCTATAGCAGCAGCCTATAGCATCAGACAGCCTATAGCAACAGTCAGCATATAGCATCAGACAGCCTATAGCATAGCATCAGACAGCCTATAGCATCAGTATAGCATCAGACAGCCTATAGCATAAGACAGCCTTAGCATCAGACAGCCTAAATAGCAATCAGTCAGCGCTATAGCATCAAAACGACCCCATAGCATCAAGACAGCCTATAGGCATCAGTACAGGCCCTATAGCATCAGAGAGAGAGCAGCCTATAACATAGACAGCCTATAGCGTTCAGACACAGCGATTAGCATCAGACAGCTATAGATCAAGACCAGCCTAATTAGCATGCAGACAGCCTATAGCGTCAGAACCAGCCTATAGCATCAGACAGCACCGCTATACGATCAGAGCAGCCTATAGCATCGGACGCCGTATAGGCATCAAAGACAGCCTATAGCATGCAGACAGCCATAGGCATCAAGTCAGCCTTAGCATCAAACACCCCATAGCATGCAGACAGCCTATAGCAATCAGACAGCAATATGCATCAGACACGCTATCGCATCAGTCAGCCTATAGCAATCGGAAGACAGCCTATAAGGCATCAGACAGCCTATAGGCATCAGACAGCCTATAGCAACAGTCAGCATATAAGCAATCAGAACAGCCTATACCGCAATGCAGCACAGCCTATAGGCATCAGTCCAGGGCTATTAGCATAGACGACAGCCTATAGCAACAGTCAGGCATAGCATCAGACAGCCTATAGCATCAGACAGGCCTCATCAGAAGCACTAGCATCAGACATATAGCAAGCATTCATAGACAGCCTATAGCTATAGCAGCACAGCCTATAGCATCAGACAGCCTATAGCATCATCATAGCACAGCAGCATATAGCATCAGACAGCCTATAGCATCAGACAGCCTATAGCATCAGTCAGCCTATAGCATCAGACAGCCTATAGCATCAGTCAGCATATAGCATCAGACAGCCTATAGCATCAGACAGCCTATAGCATCAGTCAGCCTATAGCATCAGCTATAGCATCAGACAGCCTATAGCATCAGACAGCCTATAGCATATATAGCATCAGACAGCCTATAGCATCAGACAGCCTATAGCATCAAACACCCCATAGCATCAGACAGCCTATAGCATCAGTCAGCCTATAGCATCGGACAGCCTATAGCAACAGTCAGCATATAGCATCAGACAGCCTATAGCATCATATAGCATCAGTCATCAGCCCTATAGCATCAGACAGCCTATAGCATCAGACAGCCTATAGCATCAGACAGCCTATAGCATCAGTCAGCCTATAGCAACAGTCAGCATATAGCAGCAGACAGCCTATAGCATCAGACAGCCTATAGCATCAGTCAGCCTATAGCATCAGACAGCCTATAGTCAGCATATAGCATCAGACAGCCTATAGCATCAGTATAGCATCAGTCATAGCATCATATAGACAGCCTATCATCAGACAGCCTATAGCATCAGCAGCTATAGCATCAGACCAGCCTATAGCATCAGATCAGCAGCATAGCATATCAGCCTATAGCATCAGACAGCCTATAGCATCAGCTATAGCATCAGACAGCCTATAGCATCAGACAGCCTATAGGACAGCAGCATCAGACCTATAGCATCATAGCATAGCAGAGCCTAGCATCTATAGCATAGCAGCATAGCATCAGACAGCCTATAGCATCAGACAGCCTATAGCATCAGTCAGCCTATAGCATCAGACAGCCTATAGCATCAGACAGCCTATAGCATCAGACAGCCTATAGCATCAGACATAGCATATATAGACTATAGCATCAGACAGCCTATAGCATCCAGCTATAGCATCAGAGCCTATAGCATCATACAGGAGCATCAGACAGCCTATAGCATCAGACAGCCTATAGCATCAGACAGCCTATAGCATCAGACAGCCTATAGCATCAGTCAGCCTATAGCATCAGCATATAGCATCAGCCTATAGCATCAGTCAGCTATAGCATCAGCATATCAT
>NW_020870814.1:172500-180000 GCF_003789085.1 Penaeus vannamei
TCTTCATTCTCTTTTTCTTTTCTTTCTTCTTCTTCTTCTCCTTCTACTTCTGTTTCTGCTTCTGCTTCTCTCTTTCTCCTTCTCTTTGTCTTTCTCCTTCGCCTTCTTCTTCTTCTTCATCTTCTCCTTCTCCTCCTCCTTCTTCTTCGTCTTCATCTTTATCTTTATCTTCATCAATTTTCTTCGTCTTCTCGCTTTCGTCTCATTTTCTTCCTGACACTTAAAATGCAAAAGTGTGTCATGAGCGTGTGTTTCTTTGAGTGCGTGTATGTGTGGTATCTGAGTGTTCGTATTTATGTGTTGAGCTTATTTATTTGTGTGATTACTATTGGGTGCATTTTTTTTTTGTCTTTGGTAGCGAATGTATGAAGAAAATATGACTAAAGATTATTCCTACTTCTGGAATACCGGACATTTTGGGTTAGCAAAATTATATATATAAAAAAAGAAGAATTAATAGGCATGTTGTTGAAAAGCCGTTTTATTCACAAGTGGCCTACATTTTATCTCGTGCGAGTAATTTGCATGTCTTAAATTCTCTGGAAGCACTTTCCATGCATAATTAATTAAAAGAAATTATTGGGGATGATTTTTCAACTCCGATTTTTCTTTTTCCTTTTAAAGACTTTCATATTACAAAATATCGGACATATGTGATATTTAATAAATGACTACTAACGTATTTACTGTATCTTATCTTCTATATCTGTCTCTTTTTCTCTCCCCCTTTGACACTATCTAAGTCATATATAACTGATTATAAGCACAATGGTAAGCCATTTTTTTAAATCTTTTCTTTTCTTATAACGACATTCTATTTCACAGTAATGGAAATAATAGCATAAAATTAAAAATGAAACAACGAAAAGTTTTCTGCCAGGTGTCATATCCTGTACATGATGGTGAGGCGAGCCACATCTCGATAATACTGTAAGGTCCTGCAACTTTTATGCGTGGCTCAGTTCTATATCATGCCTCTGTTTCTTGGCAATGTCTATCATAAGGTCAGCAAGGACACAGACATGTCACTGCAGCCCCTTTCCACGTTACCGGAGACTTCCAACATGGATCAAACCTGTGATTTGTTCTTTTAGCCCTAGTATGAAATCATTTACCAAGTGAAAAAGGAGGCATCTCTATCATAACCTGGGTTAAGCAAGGATTGATTCATTTGCTTCATCATCTTTTTTTCTGGAATTTAAAGGAATACATGTACATAGCCATGCCAAAAAGAAAAGAAAAACCCTCAATGTGTCAATTATATACCGTTAACAATATTTAGATTCTGTCTTTTTTCTATACCAATACTTAATAATAAAGCTTATTGTGTACACCTTCGAAGGGCAGATTCTGGGCCAAGGATTGGTCCTCTTGCTGATTCCTCTTGGTCGCCTTCCCCTACCTCTTCTCTTTGAGCTGTCAGACTGTTCTCATTCGCCATGATGCAGAAAATTCCTTAATACCAAAAATCTACTCCTGAAATCCTCAATGCTCTTAGGAATGGGTTGTCAAGACGGCAAATTATAAGACGATAACGATGATACTGATAATATTGGTAATAATATGGATGATAACAGTAATAATACATATTTGCTATCGAGAGAAATCAGGTTGTTTTAAATCAATTGCTACATTCTAATGTATGGAAAAGATTATTTACAATATATAAAAGTCATTAGCGTAGCAAAATCCAATAACAGAAAAAAATAATGCAACAGGTTGTTATGTCTTCAGCTGAAACTTGCTACCATTTTAGTGAACTGGCACCATGTGGCTCCACAGTGGATGAGGCAATTGATCTGCACTTATTCGCAGAAATATCTAGATTCCTAAGGATCCTCAAGACTGCCTGAGGGTTTATCATTTCATTTGCATTTATCAATACAGCCATTAATGGAGGATGGTCGCTCGTTATCTTTGTCCTGTATCGAAAGAGCAGCATTACTATGTTGAGTAAAGGATTAACAAAGCTTCTCTTTCAGTTGTTTCTTTCCTTTCCAACAGTTGTGTTTCTGTCATATTGGCAATTATTAGATGGTGGTGAGCCTCGATTCTCTCTAATGGATTTTCTTTATATCTTCTTCATACGCAGTGCTAGGCACCAGAAGCTTCCCAACACCGTAGTCCACACCAAGGTTGATCGCTCGCTCTAGTGGCATATTGGGATTGAGGAAGGCACTCTGCCCGAAGGCACTGAAAGATTTCTGTAGGCCTTGTCCTTTTTGACTAGAGTTGCCATATAGCTCCTGTTTCCAGTAAATTTCATTTTGGCTCTTTTATTGTCCGATCCCCATAAGGTTATAAAACACGTTTCATCTCGGCTTTTGCAATATTTCAGAGCAGTGAAAAGACCTGCGTGGTCCAAGGAGCCCAGACGCCCCAGAGATGAACATGTCATCATGTCTTTATCCAGACCAGTGATAAGTGGATTCGAGGAAGACCCTGAACCATGGGTTTTGTAGATTATACAGGACTAAACTCTGCCAAAGGAATATTGAACAGAAGTCTGGTTAACGTAAACAACAATTTAATGTGCTCGCATCTGCCTTTTCATTAATTTATTCGTGTTAGCCATGAGTGTCGCTCTTTCTTTCACAGGCCGATTGCGCCCACAATCGAGTGTTCTTTTTCCCTTGACATCAACCACCTTGAAAAATATAATTTCAAGTTTGTTGTAAGCAACAGCATCTATGATGTGAAGATAAAATGTTTCCTTATGACATGTCGCCGCCAATTGCAACGCCATCATTTCGGTCAGTTTGTTCAATTCGTGGACGAAGCAACAACAGTAATTAACTATGTTAACTCTAACGAAACCAACAAGTCACAAATTAGGACAACACAACAGGCCTGAAAGCACCTTTTTGTAATTATTTTCCTCAGAGCTATAAGAGCAATACAGTATTGGTTTATAACTCGGGGAATTTGGTCTGTCGAAATAAGAAAAGTATGGATACTTGGTGACGTCAGGTAATGTAATCTAATATAATTACCCTGTATTAGATTTTTTTTTCTAAAGAATGTCTTTGTCTGAAAAGAGAGTATAAACTTAGCTTAACACGCCTCGCTTCGAATCCCTTAGGATCATGTGGAATTCACAATTAGAATCATGGATAGATAGAGAGACTACATCAAAAGGAAATAGTGGGAGAGGGTGTGTTCGTGTGAACTATATTTGTGTGTGTGTGTTTGTATATATATATATATATATATATATATATATATATATATATATATATATATATATATAGTATATATATATATATATATATATATATATATATATATATATATATATATGTATATATATATATATATATATTATATATATATTTATATATATATATATATATATATATATATATATATATATATATATATATATATATATATATATATATATATATATATATATATATATATATATATATATATATATATATATATATATATATATATATATATATATATATATATATATATATATCATGCATGTATGTATACGCACATACACATACGCATGCATATATTTACATCTGTGTGTCTATCTGTTTATCAGTCTCCCGCTCTATCTATCTCTCTATCTAAATATTCTTAAATGTAAAATAGAAATTTGAAAACTGAATGCTGTCAGAATCAAGGAAACTCTTGATTGTACGTAAACTTTAGCAAGAATTAAGACAATATAAAATCATGACTCACAAATTAAGTTAAATAAAACGAGGAAAACCAAGAAAAGATTCTCTAATACTTGCACTAAAACGAATTTCCTTTTGCTGGAGAAAAGTTGGAAAAATCTTTTGACAGGAGAAAAGAAATATAAATGATGTGCTTTTAAGATCATTTTCTAAAATACATATTTCTAACTTTGTTAAAGGAAATACGAAGCACACATTCTTTGCACATTTGATACTGAGCTTGGAGTCTTACCTGTAATTTTGTTATTATGTTTTCTGAAGTTCTCCTTGATTTAAATAAAGATATCTCATTGTCTTTTGGAAAATACTACATATAAAAAAAATGTGTAACTTAAATTTAAAATAAGTTAAAACAGGATTGGTGATGATATGGGGAATCAAAATAATGATAACCAGAACAGCAAAAATTCTGAAATGATAATGATGCTGAATGTGATATTGATAAGAATGACAGCAGTAACGGTCGTAGTCGCAGTCGTAGTAATAGTAGTAGTAGTAGCAGTAGTAGTCATATTACTACTACTACTACTACTAGTAGTAGTGGTATTATAATTATTGCTATTAGTAATAGTAGTAGCAGCAGCAGCAGCAGTAGCAATAGTAGCAGCAGCAGTAGTAGTAGTAGCAGTAATATTAACATTAATATTAATATTAATATTAGAAGTTGGGATAATAGTAACAACAACAAGTAAAAAGCAATAAAAATAACATCAGTAATATTGATGATGTAAGAGTATAATAGTAAGTTGATAATGATAGTGGTAGTATTGATGATGATGATGATAATAATAAAACATAATGGTGATGATGATGATGATACTGATGATGATGATGATGATAATGATGATGATAAACTACTACTACTACTACTCGAATAATAATAATAATAATAACAATGATAATATTAATAATAAAAATAGCAATGATAATAATGATGATAACAATAATAATAATAATGATGATAGTAATAAAAGTGATGGCAATAACAATAGTACTGATGATAATAGGAATGAAAACGACGATGATGATGGTGATAATGAGGATGATGACGATGATGGTGATGATGATGAAAATGATAATGATGATTGCCATGCCCTGTGGTAATCAATCTAAGGTTTAAGAAGAAGGAAACAAGGTGTAAAATCCGTAGGTTTAAAAGAAATAATTATGGCCCTCTTGCTTTCGCCGTGGCCATGCGTTCGGCTTCTCTCTCTCTCTCTCTCTCTCTCTCTCTCTCTCTCTCTCTCTCTCTCTCTCTCTCTCTCTCTCTCTCTCTCTCTCTCTCTCTCTCTCTCTCTCTCTCTCTCTCTCTCTCTCTCTCTCTCTGCCAGGCGTACGAATTTCACGCGTACAAAAACATCAACATACATGAAATAACAGGCATAATTTATAATTCATAAATGACTGCTTGTTCATATGTTCTGCGGCATGTAAGGAAGTGACTACACTAAGTTATATCAAAATATAATATATTGTTGGTTAACACTCGCTGCAATGACACTATATTATACTGCAATCATCCACAGTGACGATAATAATAATAAGGATAATGATGATAATAATAACAAAAATGTTCATGATAATGATAGTAATAATGATAATGATGATAATGATAATGATAATGATAATGATGATGATGATGATGATGATGATGATGATGATGATGATGATGATGATGATGATGATGATGATGATGATGATGGTGATGATATTGATGATAATAATAATAATAAGGATGATAATAATAAAAATGATAATACTGATAATGATAATAGTATTTATGATGACGATGATGATAAAAATAATGATAGTAATAATAATAATGATAATGATAATCATAATGATGGTAATAACTATAAATATTGATAGTAATAATAATAATGATAATGATAATCATGACGATGGTAATAACTATAACTATGGTAACCGTAATTCTAAAGATAATGATAATAACGATAATAATGATAATGGTAATAATTATAAAGCCTACTGTGCCACAGTAAGGACGAAAACTAGTAACAGCATCATGAAATAGATTATTTCTCACTCATACGAAATAGTTACTGCCCAAACCAAGCTTGAAGTACATGGAACTTTTACCTCCTTCACACTTTAAGTCAAGTCATCAAGTTCGTTTGAAACCTTGGCAGCAAGATTGGTTTCGCTTTGCATATTCATCGTTGCAGCGACGTAAAGGCTCCATCGGGAATGTGTTGTGTTTCGCGTTCCCATACTTTGATATAATTTTTCACTAGTTTATTTTATCTATTTTCGTGTATATCTATTTTTCGTGTAAGGCTAACTTTGACGGTACGAAAAACGTAAAAAAAATTCTTTCAGATTCGAGGGTCAATAAATAGTTTTTATTCGTTTATGTAATTGACTGTAAAATTCGTGAATGTATGTGTGTGATCAACAGATCAAAGGAAAAAGGTGATATCAACCGAATCGTCGCAGATGCTAACTCCCTCTGTCGATGTCTCTTACTCGAACGTGTATGCTACGACACACGCCCACGCACACACACACACACACACACACACACACACACACGCACACGCACACGCACACGCACACGCACACATGCACACACACACACACACACACACACACACACACACACACACACACACACACACACACACACACACACACACACACACACACACACACACACACACACACACATATATGCCCCTCTGCATATTTTTTTTTTCTCTTTAAATCTCTTACTCTCCCTAGACGCCGGGAGATGTTAGAGAGTAAACGTGATGGTACAGTAACTCACGCTATAATTAGTTTTATTCTTTGCAATTGGTTTTTGCTGATTGCTTTGGCACAAAAAGTAACCGAAAATTTATAAATGGAGTCTATTCCTTTGTACTCTTTGATATGTTTTTCGTTCAACTGTAAATTCAATCATCCTTTGCTGATCTATTTATTCTGGAGTGTTTTTGTCCAGTGTGGCTATTGAAAAAGATGGTGATAGTGATGATGAAAGAAAATGATGGTGATAGTGATCGTGTAAAAAGATTGTGATAGTGATGATGATGATTATTGTATTAATATTAATAGTAATAAAAACATTAATGATAATGATGATAATAATAATAGTAATAATGAAAATAATCATAATGATAATAATAATATAATAATAATAAAAATAATCATAATAATATACAATAATAATAATGATAATAATAATAATAATAATAATAATATAATGATAATAATAATAATAATAATAATAAATAATAAAATAATAATAATATTAATAATAATGATAATGACAATGATATTAATAATGATAATAATAATAATGATTATAATAATGATAATAATATTAAAATATGATATGATAACAATAATGATAATATCAAAATAGTAACAATAGTAATTATGATAATAAAAGTAACCATGATATAGATTATAATAATAACAATGATATTAATGATAGAAGTATTGATAAGATAAGAAAATAAAAATGATAATAATAATAATGATAATAATATAATGATAATAACAATAGTAACGATAATAATAATAATGATAATAACAATAATATAAATAATAATAATTATGATGCTGATGCTGATGATGACGATGATGATCATTATCATGATAACAATACTAACAATAGTAATAATGTACATAATGATAACAATGATAGTAATAATGATGATATTAAAAATAATGATAATGATAGAAGGATTTTTTTATTATTAAAATTATAATAAAAACAATGATTATGCTGATGATAATAATAAAAGTTATAATATTAATAGTAATGATAATAATCCTA
>NW_020870814.1:200000-210000 GCF_003789085.1 Penaeus vannamei
TGGGGGCTTGACTCTTGATTACAGGAGTTCGTGTTCGTACTTTCGTAATCCTGGATCCTTTGATCTCTAAGTCTCTCTGTCTCTCTCTCTCTCTCTTTTTCTATCTCTCTATTTACCTTCTCTCCTCGTCTCTCTCTCTCTTCTTCTCGATGCTCTCTTCTCCTCTCTTCTCTCACTCTCTCTGCTCATCTCGTCTCTCTCTCTCTCTCTCTCTCTCTCTCTCTCTCTCTCTCTCGTCTCCTCTTCTCTCTCTCTCTCCTCTCTCTCTCTCTCTCTCCTCTTTCTATCTATCTCTCTATCTCTCTCCTCTCTCTCTATCCTACTGTTAGCCTCTCTCTCTCCTCTTCTCTCCTCTCTCTCTCTCTCTCTCTCTCTCTCTCTGCTCGTCTCCCTTCTCTCTCTCTCTCTCTCTCATCTCTCTCGTCTCCTCTCTTTTCTCGTCTCATCGTCTCTGCTCTCTATCGTCTATGATATCTAAGTAATTCGTTTCTCTCTCTCTCGGTGCTTCTCTCTCCGAACCCGATCGAGGCTCTGCCGTGCCTCCGATCGGACTCGGTGGTAGTGTCCTCTTCGCATGCGTGCTTTCTCCCGCGCCGTCTCCCGTCTCCTCGGTCGTCGTATCTCGGTCATCAGGGAGAAGACGTCTCCTCTCACGTCTCTCTCTCTCCCTTCTCTCTCTCGTCTCTCATCGTAATGAGCGGTCTCCTCGTCGCGCTCCTCTCCGCCGTCACGATGGGGTCGATCTCTCTAAATCTCGGTTTCTCCGTCTCGTTCTCTCAGTCTCTCGTCTCGTCTCTCTCTCTCTCTCTCCGTCCGTCATCCGGTCATCTCTCTCTCTCCTCTCCCCTCTCCTCTCTCGGCTCTGCTCTAGCGCCTCTTGTCTCGTCTCTTGCGCAGTGTCTCTCGTCTCTCGCTCGTTCGCTCAGGCAGACAGCGACAGAGCGCGGACGATAAATGGATATAGAATGAAGGGGGTAACAGAGATAGCTAATATATAGACAGACGATAGGTAGCAGTAGATAAATTAGAGCATATAGACAGACAGAGCAAACTAGAGGAGGCAGACAGACGAAACAGAGCAGGACAGACAGACAAAGCAAATAGACAGACACGTATGCATAGCAGACAGTATAAACGCAACTAGAAAGATAGACATACAAATATATGAATAAATATATAGTTAAACAAATAAATAGATAGAGAAATAGTGAAAGAGATGGAAGGGAAGCTCTCTTTAATCTGCTGGAGAGTAAACTGGAATTTTACTGCAGAATTACTTTGTAAGGAATTTCTGTTATGACCCATTTCCACTGAATATCTGTATGATGGAACACTAATTAGAGACTGGATGCTTAATGTTTTTCTTCGCTTTAGCTATATCTGTATTGTTGCTTTCGCTTTAAGGCTATATCTGTATGATATAGTTATAGTATATATATATATGATATATTAATATAGTGTATATAGGTATATAGGTATATAATACGATATATAGTATCAGTTATAGTATGTTTCGTGGGGGGTATTTCTGGTGTGTCTAACGGAAATTATGGATGTATACAACGAATCGTGTGTTTCTCTCTGTCCTGCTGGTCCTCTGCGGCAGAGGTCGCTCTCCATCTCATCTCTCTTTCCTCGTCTCTCTCTGCTCCGGGTCTCCTCAGGTTGTCGTCTCGTCGTCTCATCTCTGCTCTCTTTCTTTCTTTCATTCACTCATTCATTATTCATTCATTGCATGTACATTCATTGGCAATCATTCATCATCATGTCATCTCATTCTGTCATGAAGGACGATAGTCAGTTCTTGTCTCTTTCTTTTCTTTCTTTCTTTCTTTCTTTCTTCTAGAAAGCTAAAAGAGCAGAAGTCTTGTCTTGTCTTTCTGTAGTCTTTCTTTCTTTCTTGTGCTTTTTTTCGTCGTTTTCTTTGCTTTCTTTCTTTGCTTTCTTACAAGTCTTTCTTACGGCAGGAGAGAAGGGTACGCTTTCTTTCCGCTCTCTGGTCTCGTGCTCTTCTCATTCGCAGGTCAGGTACAGTTCTCATCGTCTCTCCTCGTCTCTCATCTTCTGCTCTCGCACTGTACTCTCTCCGGTTAATGTTTAAACAATCAATCGTAAGGGAATTAGAAGAGGGAAGGTTTCATAAGCTTAGATATCAGATGTCTCTTGAATATCAGGTCACTTTCCCTTGATAATCATTGCTGCTGGAAGATTATGTTATGAGCAATTGCGATTCATTTCATCGCCAGTTTATTGATATGTGTATTGTCCTTAACATTCTATTAATGGATTTTTTCATTATAGGAATTATGTGCCTCTTTTAAATTTTTTGTTCGTTAAAACAAGGAAGTTTAACATGAGTAGGTTACTCTACATATGTTTAAGACCTAAACAATAAACTCCCCCCCCCCAAAGAAAAAAATCTATAGTCCTTGTGTATATGTATCATTTTTCATTTTCCTATGTTTCCTACAGGGGAGATAAACGCTTTATATTGTCATTATTTGATAACAAGTGTTATTATTCAAATCGTGATACTGACCTAGTGCAGTTAAAGTTATCATGTCTGTAACTGTTATCAAGCCATTTTACTACTGTTCATTTAATCAGCGATTGCAGATTACTACTTCTCTTAATTCCAGATAAAATTTCGGTGGGATATGAACATTTACGATTAATTGATCGAGAGGCCGAATCCACGGTCCTTCTCGCTGCCTGACCTACCTAATTACATTTCCGTGACTCAAATGCATATCTGGAAAAGGCCATGGCTGTCATTCATCCCTAACGTGAAAAGATCCTGCAGTTCTCCCAAAACCGTCAGAAATGATTTTGTCGAGAGATTTTAGCAAGTATATACATGTACACACACCATGGGGTAGTATCAATTATATCTATCTTAGAGGTATATACGAAAATATGATCAATATCAAAACATCAATAATGCATCCTTATCTCAGCACTAAAACTACACGAATCCTAATGAGTAGGGAGTCTCTAGATATGTCCAAAGTATATATAATGAACGTAATGCATGGGTTGAAAACGGCGGGCGCAACAATGGGCGGTTCGTAAAGGACGGGTAATGAATGTATAAAGTGAAATTTTTTGATTTTATTGTTTTTTTCATTGCCTGGTTTTTGTTTGATTTGTAATTGCGTTTTTTTTTGAGGGTGGTTGTTTTTGGGTATTTTTTTTTGTCTTACTCTCTTTTCTATGTTTTATCTATGTGGCGTGCCGGGCTCTCGTCTGGTGTTTGTCATTCTTCTGCTCCTACTACACACGTCGCTGCGCTGTGCGCTACCTGCTTACCCTACTTACATTTCAGATTCATCAACATCATCTACACATCACACACATGTTTGGCTATCAATGGTTTTTCTTCGTGCTTCACGTGTAATTATATATTGCACACGCTCACATTATCATTTTGTTTTTTGTTGTTTTTTTTTACACGATTCTACGTTTCATATATCATCTTACATCATTCACATTATTAGTTATTTTTTTCTATTTCATTTTTGTTCTATTTTTTTTTTTTTTGTTTTTTTTTTTTGTTATGATTGTTTTTGTGTGGGTGTTTGTGTTGTGGTATCTGTCTATGTTTTTTATGTGTATTATGTGTGTATGTTATCTTTTTTGTCGTCTCTGTGCTATGTGTCTCTGTGTGGTATTATTTTCATCTTTATTTGACAAAATGCTTCGATGGTGCGTCGGTTTTGCTGTGGTCTCTTGGGTGGGCGCCAATGCTAATGTATATGGTGTTTTTTATTTTTGAGTTTGCATGGTCATTGGATTTGTCAGTTAACTTTGCAGTTTTATTTGTATGGCTAATCTTATCTTGTTTTTTTTGTTTGTTTTGGTTCTCTTTTTTGTGTATTTGTTTTCTAATATCTATGTGTTGTCGTTGTCTGGTTCTTGTGTATGGACCTTTTTAGAGCATGCCGCGTGTTTTTTTTTGTTTTTTGTTTTTTTTGTTTGCCGGGCTATACGGTGGGTATATTCAAGTGGGATTTTGCTGTTTCTTCTTCAAGTGTCTCGTGCTCTACTGCAATCAAAGGGTATTCGAGTATCTCTTTGTCCTAAATAGACTTTCTGGTTCGTGTCTGTTATTTTTATGTTCTCTGTTAACCGATTTTTTTGTTTTTGTTTTTTTTTTTTGTTCGTACGCGGAGTGTCGTGTCCAGTTGTCAGTCAAGTACGTACTATTGTTATGCGTGTATTTCTTTGTTTCTGTTACCGTGTTTTCTTTCTATATTTATTTGTTGTTTATTTCTGCTGTCATTGTCTGTTATCTTTTGTCTATTGCTGTCTTGTTTTCGGATGTATCTTTCAATTGCTATCGTGTTCTTCTTGCTTCTGCTAGTTACTATCTGATTTATTGTTTATTCTATGTGTTTTGTGCGTGTGGGTTCGTTATATATATTACAATATATAATTATTACTATTATATTATATTATGATAATATATACTTATATATAGCATCATATAATAATATATATATATATATATAATATGATATGATGATATATAAATATCTAATCGTATATCATAACTATATATACACGCACACTACACACACACAGCACACACACACACACACACACATATATAATATGAGTATAATATATATATATATAGTAATATAATATATATATATATATATTATATATGCATATATATATATATATATATATATATATATGATATATATATATATATATATATATATATATATATATATATATATATATATATATATATATATATATATATATATAATATATATATATATATATATATATATATATATATATATATATAGTATGAATAGAATGTATATATCCAAGTGCGTTTGTACATCTATGCGAACCATATTCTCTTCATTGTGTATTTACCTTTTAAGCAATGTCCATGATCGTATGATTCATAGCCATCGCTCTCTCAATAATCGTCAACCATCGACTAAATCCTAAACAAGTAATTTGATATTCTCTGACAAGATCCCATGTCTGGCTCAGATTCCTATAGTTCGGCATTTTCGTCCTCTTCCTTTCTGTTTCATATTCTTCTTATTTTCGTTCCATATTCTACTTATTCCTATTCTTAGGTTCTTTGACTTATTCCTCTCACTTCCCTGAAACGCTGCTTATTCCTTTTCTTCTTCTCGTCTTTCCCCCTCCTGTTCTTCTTCTGCCATTTTTTCATCCTTCCTCTTTCATTCTCTCCTTCTTGTTTTGTCTTCTCCTCCTCCCCCCCTCATCTTCCTCCTTCTCCTGTTTATTTTTCTTCTTATTCCAACTTTACTTCTTGTCTTTTTCCTACTTTTTTCTATTTCTCTCTTCTCGTTTCTATTTTTCTTCCATTCCTTCTTTCTCTTTCTCTTCCTCCTCATCCCCTTCTTATTCTTCCTCCTCATTTTCCCTCTCTTCCTCCACCACAGTCTCATTCTTTTCCTCTTCTTTCTTCCCCTTATTCTCTTCTATCTTCTTTTCTCTTACTTCTCTTTATTCTTTCTTTTCTCTTTTTCCTCCTCCTTTTTCTTCTTCTACTCGACTTTTTCTTATTTTCCTCTCCAGCCATTATCTCGTCCTCCTTATTTCCCTCTCCCTTTTCTTCTACAGTTCTTCCCTCTCTTCTTTTCGTCCTCTTCTTCTTTCTCCTCCACCTTTCTTTTTCTTCTACTTTCTCCTTCCCCATTCCCTTCCCCTTTCTCCTATATCCTCTCCCTCTCTTTCTTCCTCCAATTTCTGTTCTTCCTTCTCCAATCCAATCGATTTCCTTGAAGAAACTTCCCTGAGGCAATTATCCCCTCCTTTTCCTGCCCCTCCTTCCTCTTCCTTTTCGCATTTTCCCTGCCTTTTTCGTATTGTTTCTTCTTCTTCTTTGCCCTTTTTCTTCCTTATCTTCATTCTCTTCACCTTTTTAAAAATTTTCTTTTCTTTTGTTTTTTCTTTTTATTCCTTCTCCTTCTCCTCCTCTTCCGCTTCTCTTTCATCGTCTTTTGCACCTTCCCATTTTTATTATTAATCTTTTCGTCATCCTTTTCCTTTTTTTCTTCTTCCTCCATCATCACCCGATTGGATTCCACACTTCCTGAGATTCTCATCACCACTTCCTTCGCCGTGTGACGATCCTCTTTCTCCTTCCCCTTTTGTACTTCAGCGGATTTCTTTGATCTTTCCCTTTCCCCCTGAAAGCACTTTTATTCCCTTTGGCGCCTCTGTCTGCCTGCGTCTGCCTGCGTCTGCCTGCGTCTGCCTCTATCTGCCTGCGTCTGCCTGCTGCCACCCCGGGTTCCCCGCAGCACGCTCGGCGCTCCACGTCGCGGCTTAAATAAGATTATGGACTGAGGCTTCTGGAGTGGATCTGAGTTCATAATAAAAAAGGCCTTTTTCCCAAAGAACTTGAAAATTGTCTTCGATATTGAATTTTGAAGCCAATATTCATGGCTGGGACTTTGTATTTTGGGTGACTGAAGTCTTATGTCGACATGTCTGTGTTAGGATTAAATGCAATAATAAAAAGGAGAAACGATAAACTAACAATAATAGTTAAACACACAACAATTATGAAACAGACAGTAATGATGATAGCGAAAACGATAACATTTCACAATTATTTCCCTTTACAATAATTTTCTCTGAGGTTACAATGACATGTCACTTCACTCTAATCTAGTTTATGCTTATATGTGATAACGTGGGTTAGTGTCTACTGCATAACATACAAGCAATTAAACAAATTTGATATCAGCTGTAGATTCTATACAGATAAAGCTGTTCTATACAGACATTATCAACTGTTTTAATACTTAGAGTAGAAACTTTTAAATACAAATTATAACAACAAAAATGCAGCTGATGATGATAATGATAAAGTGATAATGAGAATGATTATTATTATGATAATAAAAATAGCAATGATGAAGATAATAAGGATGCTAATGATGGTGATGCTAATGATGATAATGCTGTTGATAATAACAATAGCAGTGATGATAATAATAACAGTAATGATAACAATAATGATAAAAAATAATGATAATACTAATAATGATAAACAATAACTTGGAAATAAAAATAATAACAATAATAATAATGGCAAAGATAGTAATGATAATAATAATAATACTTATGATAAGATTAATGATAATAGTTAGGATAATAATAAGGATAATGAATAGGACAATACTAATAATAACAACCGCAACAACAATAAGAATAATAATAATAAAAAAATACCAATAATAGTAATTATAGTAATGCTAATACTAACGATAATGATAATGATAATAACAATGATAATTATAACATTAATAATTGTGAAAATGATAGTAATAATAACAACAACGATGAGAATGATAATGACAATAATAATGAAAAATGATAATGTTAAAAATCTTAGTAATAATCATAATGATGATAACAATACCAACAACGGTAAAAATAGTGATAATGGTAACAGAAACAACAATAACAGGAAACCAATAAGCACAGCAATAATGATACTGATAAGAATAATATAATATAGTAATGATAATAAAGATAATGATGATGATTGCCAGTGACATGCATGATTATGACAAAAGCAAAGAATATCAATGTTGATGATATCCATGATCTGTTTGTGGATGATATTATCCGTTTGCTGCCAAAAAGTTTTTATTTATCTAATTTATACGAATTCACTTTTTGTTGAATTACTAAGTGAAACGCGGCGGGAATACACCGTAGAGTTTATCGAAAAATAACTGCTTTTGTAGTAAATAATTGTAACGTTCAGAACAAAGTCCATGGGAGTATGTTGTTATTTGTTGGTCTGTTGCTATCAGTTGTGGAAGCTATCATTTGTCATCACTTAAGGAATCTACTTTTCCAAAGGACGAAAGTTATATGAAAATAGTGAATTAATATTCGGGTGGTATAAATGTGTATTTTTTTTAGTCATAATCCTATTTGATAAGATGTATGATTGCATATTCTTATGAATAAATGCATGATGCAGTTGTTTGTAATTCCTTTTGTCATGATCCATATTTCAGTATGAAAAGTAAATGAAGCATTATTAGTATTTGATAGTATTTTTACTGATGAAAGACTAAGTCGCATGCTTTATCTTTTCATTCTTTTTTGACAAATTGAACACGTCACTTCACCAACTCTACTGACATTTAATCAATTTAATCTTCCTTAAACTTATCATTATTACCATGATTACTATTATTATCATTATTATCATCATTATTATCACTATTACCATAATTTTCAAATTTATGCTTATCATAATAATTATTATTGTTGCTATTCATTGTTATAATTATCGTTTTTATTTTGATTATTATTATTATTAATATTGTTATTACCATTATTATTATCATAATTGTTATTACTATTATTATTATCACTATTGTATTCACTATTGTTATTATTGTCATTATTGTCGTTATCTTTATCATTATCATCGTTATCGTTATTGTTTTTATCATTATTAATGTTTTTATTAGCACTACTGTTAGCATTATTATCATCATTATTATCAATATTATCATTATCATTGTTATTGTCTTATTATATTATCATCAATAATGATATTCATTATCATTGTTATCATTATGATCATGAGAATCATTGTCTGTGTCATTATTTTCATTACTTCTGTTATTATTATTATTGTTATTGTTTTTATTATCATTATTAATATTAATCATTATTATAATTATTATTATTGTTATTATTCTCATTCTCATTATTCTTATCGTTATCATTATTATTGTTATCATTACCATTATTATTATTATTATTTTTATTATCATTATTATTATTTATATTATCATCAATAATGATATTCATTATCATTGTTATCATTATGATCATGATAATCATTGTTATTGTTATTATTATCATTATTTTTATTATTATTATTATTGTTATTATTATCATTATTATCATTATAATTATTACTATCATTATTGTTATCATTATTATAATGATCATGATCATGATCATTATTACCATTGTCATAATCATTATCATTACCATTATTATTATTATTATTACTATTATTATCATTATTATTATTATCATTTTTACTGTTATTATCTTTATCACCATTACCATTATCATTATTATTTTGACTGTTTTTATGGTCATAATTATTATCATCACCATCATTATCATTATTATCATTACTATTTTCGTTATTATTATTGTCATTACTATTACTATTTTTATTATCCGTATTATCATTATCATTATTATTATTATGTTGTTATTATTAATTATTATCATTATTATTAATATTATTATTATCATTATTATTATTATTATTATTATTTATTATCATTATTATAATTGTTATTACTATTATTATTATTATTATTATTATTATTATTATTTTCGTCATCATGATCATTATGTTTATCACTGTTATTGTTATTGTTATTATTATTATAATCATCATCATCATCATCTTCATTATCAACATCATCATCATTATCATTATTATTATCATTACTATCATAATAATAATAATAATGATAATAATAATAATAGTAATAATAATAATAATAATAATTATCATTATTATAATCATTATTATTATTATTACTATCATTATTATTATTATAATCATTATCATTATCATCATTATTATTATTATCATTATTATTATTACTATAATTATCATTATTATCATTGTTACTATCATTTCATTGTTATTAGCATGCCAATTATTACTGTTATTTTAGTATGTCTGTTTTAGTATCATCATTATTATTATTTTATGATTATTATCTTTATTATTATTGTTAGAATTGTTATTTTTTCTACTCATAATAAATATCATTATTATCATCATCACTATAATTTTTCAACATTATCATAGTTGTGATGATATTTTTCTTCTTTTTATTATCATTATTATTACTATTTTCATTATCACATTATCATTAGCATCATTTCTATTTTCATCATATATCATCATCATCATCATCATTATTAT
>NW_020870814.1:219371-229371 GCF_003789085.1 Penaeus vannamei
CCGCAGAAGGGAACCAAGAAGGAGAAGCACGGACCAGTAAACGGCACACCATAAACTACATTACAGCCCCACCAAAGCTCCATAATGCCACCAGCACAACCTCGCCCCCCACCCCACCCCACCCCGAGATCCAAACCAAGAAAGAAAGAAAAAAAAAACGAAAACAGAATTCAAAATGGAAAAAAATACAAACATAAAAAAAAGATATATATAAAAACACGAAGAAAACAACTGGAAAGGTCAACAAAATCACAAACAACCACAAAAAATATTTTTAAAAAAACGAATCCAAAAAACAAAAAAACAAAAAACAAAACCAATACAAAAAGCCACCAACAAACAAACAAAAAAACCAAACACAAAAAAAACAAAACCGAATAAAAAGCAAAGCAAACAACCAATAACACACATAAAACGGATAAAATAAAAGCGATATAGAGTCCGACGCTGTTTCACGGTGTCTCATTTCCACCGCCAGAGGAACGAAGTCCAGACCAGGCAGGCTATGACCACGACACAGCCTGCTCCGTGTCAGATGATCGGGTCAAACAAGGTCATCTCAGCGCGGGCGTTGCGATTGGGAATTGAGAGAGAGAGAGGAAGAGGGGGAGAGGAAGGGAAAAGGAGAGGAAGAGAAAGGGGGATAGTGACTGCAGTCATATTCTATTTTATCTTTCCTTCTCTTCGATTGGGGAAGAGGAGGGAGGCTAGGCTTGTAGCGCAACAGTTAGGGAGAGAGAGATATTTTAGCTGGATGGGAGAGAGAGAGAGATGACTGTAAGAGACGAGAGAGAGAAGATGAGAGAAGAGAGATCGAGATTGACGGAGATGAGAGATACGACTGAAGATGATGAGTGACTGAGACATGACCCAGATGCAGAGAGAGTAGAATAGACGAGGCAAGAAGAGAGGCACGCAACTACAGTGGAGGGAGGGTAAGCTTGCAGTAATGGAGAGCAAGGAGAGTTCGAGAGGAGAGTAGAAAGGAAGGAGAGAGCGAAGACAGTATCGAGTCTCCACTAGAGACAGATTCGAGATACCAAGAGACAGATCTCTCACTATATAAGAACATGAGATACTAGGCAAACACAGATAAACACGATACACACACGTAAGACCAGATGAGGTACACGAGGATAGAGAGAACAAAAGAGAGCTTGATGCGAGCCTCCCCCACGACATCACTGCTGCGGAGCCTCACGGCTAGATAGGACCGAGGTCACTGTCCGCACTATAGTACTGAGGAGTCCTATATCTATCTAGCCAATAGAGCAACAAGGAGGAGTATGCTACTTTATATAACTAAGAACTGTGTATTGTTGACATATAAACATATAATTCCGGTATCTGGAGACAGAAATCTTAAGGACTGCACACAAAAGGCCTCTTGAGGCTCGCTCGACCACAATAAGACACCGAGCGGTGCACTGCTCATACACACAATAACATCACACACCACACACCCGACACACACCCACACACACACAAGGACGCATGGTACGCACACACACACACACAGACAAACACAAACACACACACACACACGCTTTCGGATGGCGTATGGGTACGCTTTTGCCTCCTTCTTCAATTCTTCGCTTCTGGTCCCTTCTTCTTCCTTCTTCTGTCGCCTCTTTCTCTCCTTCTCTTCCTCGTCCCTCCTTCTTCCTCCTCCTCTTGCCTGGTCCCTTCTCCTCCCTCCCTCTTCCTGCCTTTTGGTCCCTCCTTCTCCGCTCCTGTCGCCCCCCCTCCTCCCTTCCTCCTCCTCCTCTCCTTGGTCTCTCCTTCTCCTCTCTAATCCTCCTGTCTCTCCTTCTCCTCCTCTCCTCCTCCTCTCTCCTGGTCCTCCTTTCTCTCTCCTCCCTCCTCCTCCCCCCTCCTCCTCTAACCTGTAATCCCTCTCCTCTTCCACTTTCTGAACTTCTTGTCTCCCTGTCTTCTCTTCCTTCTTTTTCTTGTTTTGTTTTTCCTCCTTTCTTTCTCTTTCTCTCTCCTTTCTTATCATTTTTCTCCACCTCCTCTTCCTCTTCCTCCATCGCCTGCCTTTTCTTCACCTCTAAACCAGCACCTTACCGCTGCTGACGTAGCGGTAAGGTGCTGGTCTAGCAATCTTGCGGACCTGCGTTCAATCCCACGCCCGGCCAGTGAGTGGTATCCCCGGCCACTCCTTGCACACAGGGGGAGATTTGGGCAAAATATAACACAGTATGTTCACAGGAAAAAGGCTATGTATTGTAACAATGGAATTAAAACAATCTTATCTCCTCCTCCTCTTCCAACGTCCCTGTCCCGTTTTATTCCCTCCTCCCTACCTTAAACCCTTTTCTCCCTCCCTCCCCTTCCTTTTCCTCCTCCGCCTCCATTACACCCTCTTTCCCCCTCCCAATCACCTCCCCCTCCCCTCCACCTCCCCCTCCCATTCCTCAACAACCATTCTCCCTTCACCCCCTTCCTCCCCTCCCCCTCCCCTCCCACCCCCTTCCACCTTTCCCTTCTCCTCCTCATCCCCCTCCTTCTCCCCCTCCTTCCCTACCCCCGCCCTTCCTCCACCTCCACCTCCCTCCCCTCTCCCCAACCCTTCCATCCCCTCCCCTCTCCCCATACCCACGTCACCAGGGGCAGAGCTCGTGCACGCCCGCCAGAAGTAACGTGGGGGGGGGAGGGGGGGTTGTGCAATGTCGCTGCAATCGAGAGCATCAGGGGAGGGCAGAGATAGCGGAGGTCGCCCGGGGGAGTGGGAGGGGGCAGGGGGAAGGAGGGGAGTCCAGAGGGAAGGGGGAAGGGGGAAGAGGAAGGGAAGGTGTGAGTCCAGGGTGGAAGGGGAATGGGATGGCCCAGGGGGAAGTGGAGAGAAGGCAGAAGGGGGAGAGGGGGGGAAGGGGAAGAGTCCAGGGTGTTAGGGGGAGAAGGGAAGGGGAAGAGAAGAGGAAGGGAAAGGAGCGGGCGGGGGGGGAAGAGAGAGAGGGAAGGGGAATGACAGGAGAGGAGGGGGAATGGAGGAAGGGAGGGAGGGGGAGAAAGAGGAGGAGTAGGGGGAAGAGGAGAGGAGGAAGGAGGAAGGAGGAAGGGAGAGAAGAAGGAAGAGTTGAGGAGGAGGCAGGAAGAGTGAAGGAGGGTAAGTAGCGGAGGAGGAAAGCAAAAAAGAGAAGGATAGGTGTTAAAAAAAAATAAAAGGGAAGGAAAAGGGAAAAAATCAGAATGGTTGAGAGAGAAGGATGGGGAAAAGAGAAATATAAGAGAAGGATAGGAAGAAGGAGGAAGGAGGGGGAAGATGGGAGATGGGGAATGGGGGAGGAAGTAGGATGAAGGAGGTAAAGGAGAAGAGGTAAAGGGAGGAAGGTCGAAGAAATAGAGGAGGTAGAGAGGAGAGAGGAGAAGGCAAAGATGTTAACAGGGAGGAGGAAGAGGTAGAGAAGAGGAGGAAGAAGAGGGAGGATAGAGGAAGAGAAGAAGAGAGAGGCAAAAGGGTGAATAAAAGAGGGGAGAGGAGGCAGAGAGGAGAGAGGAAGGAGGCAAAGAATGGATAAAGGAGGGAGCAAGAGGTAGAGAGGAGAGAGGAGGAGGAAGAGGGAGGATAGAGGAGGTGGGAGGAAAAGAGGAGAGAGGAATAGGCAAAGGGATGATAGAGAATGGGGGGAGGGGCGGGGGGGGGGAGTGGCGTACAATACCGCCGACGATGAGGCAGCAGGTTGGTGCTTCTTGCCCACGCGCGATCACCCAATTTCCCTCCCTCCATCCCATTTTTTTTTCTCGAAATCCGCTTTTTTTTCCTGAAAATTCGCATTAATTCATCCTAACCATACATTTCTTTTTCGGCTTTTCGCGCCTCTTTTCCTTCCACATTACTTTCGCTATTCTTATTAACTCGGGATAAATAGCGAGTGATAAAAAAAAACCGTCGCCGATGCCCACCGCGACGGCAACATCGTCCGTAGAACGTTTAACAGGGCGTTGTCCATCTCTGCCTTTTTAACGGGGTTTATCATTCGCGAAATTCTCTCCCATCATTGCAATTTCCCAGCTTCTTACCGTCGCTATTGAGAAGATTTAGAGATACACCTTTGCCTTAATGATAGAATAACGTATCTCTAACATTCACAAAAGGAATAAAAGAACAATAACCACATAGATATCGCAGGATTAGACAATATCGCACAGGTTTGAAAAAAAAAACTGCTCCAGATTTCGCGAATATTTTCCAACCGTTTTTTTATGTTACCATTTTGAAAAAAAAAACTTTTTATTAAATGTGTTTTTATAAAGGGTTTAAGTGATCGTAAAGTAAACAAGTCACGTTCGCTCAGATGACAGGCGATTACAATAACAAACCGCTGTTATTATGTTCATCACCCGAGGAAGAAGAGAGAAGAGAGAAAATGAATAAGGTAGAGATAGAGAGAATGAATGAAAATGTAAGGTAGAGATAGAGAGAATGAGGAAGAGAGAAGAGAGAAAATGAATAAAGGAAAGAAGAAGGAAGAAGGAAAGGTAAATAAGAGAGAAGTGAGGAGGAATAAAAGAAGGAGGGAAAGGTAGAGATAGAGAGAATGAGGAAGAGAGAAGAGAGAAAGGGAATAATAAAGGGAAGAAAGAAAGATAGAGAGAAAAAAAGAAGAAGAGAGGAAGTGATAGAGATAGAGAGACCGAGGAAAAAAAAGAGAGAAATATAAAGGAGAGAGGTAAAGATAGAGAAAGAGAGAGAGAGAGGAAAAAATAAGAAAAAAAATGAGAAAGACAATGAACTTAGAAATGGTCTGAAGTTGCAATTTGATGGATAAACTTTTAACTTTCTTGCATTTCTATGTTTATATTTCTTAGTCTTCTTATTCTTCTCCTCTCTTTCTCTATTTTTTCTTCACTTTTCTCTCTATTATGTTAATCCTTTCAATATTTTTTTATATTGATTTTATTTTATTTATATTTTATATTGATTTATTTTTTTATTATTATTTTATATTGATTTTATTTTTTTTATTTATTATTTTCATATTTATTATTTATTTATTTATTATTTATTTTTTTTTTATTCTTTAAGTTCTTTCTCTAATTCCAAAAATCGTCTTTTATTTTGTCTTCCTGTTCCTCTTTTCTTTTCATTTTTATCTTCTCTTTCTCCCATTCCCTTCTCTCCATCTTCTCTATTCCTTTTCTTTAATATCGATATCTATTTTGTCTGCTCTTTGTCCTCTCCTTCGCTATCCTATTCCTTCTCTGTTGTTCGATTTATCTTCGTAGGTTATTTATTTATTTTTTGTTGTTGTTGTTTTTGGTTGTTTACTTGCGCGCGCTCTCTCTCTCTCTCTCTCTTCTCTCCTCTCTCTCTCTCTCTCTCTCTCTCTCTCTCTCTCTCTCTCTCCTCTCTCTCTCTCTCCTCTCTCTCTCTCTCTCTCTCTCTCTCCCTCTCTCCTCTCTCTCTCTCTCTCTCCTCTCTCCCTCCCTCCTCTCCCCTCTCCCCTCTCTCCCATCTCCCCTCTCCCTCCCTCCCTCCCTTCCCCTCTTCCCTCTCCCTCCTCTCTCCATCTCCCCCTTCCCTCCTCCCTCCTCTTCCTCTCCCCCTCCCTCCCTCCCTCCCATCTCCCCTCTTCCCTCCTCCCTCCCCCTCCTCCCTCCCTCCCTCCTCCCTCCTCCCTCCCTCTCCCCTCCCTCTCCCCCTCTTCCCCTCTTCCCTCCCTCCCCCTCCCTCTCCCTCCTCTCCCTCCTCTTCCTCCTCCTCTCCTCTCCTCCCCTCTCCCCCTTCCCCCTCCCTCCCTCCACCCCTCCCTCTTCCCATCCCCCCTCCCGTTCATATTCCGTTTTGAAACGCGGGAGAAAAAAAAAATATAACGCTGGAGATACCTTGACATCGCGCAAATTCTGCACAATCCCAGATGTATTAAAGCGAGGTTGGGGGGGGGGGGGGAGGGAGGGAGGATGGGGGGGAGGAGGGAGATGGGAGGGTGAGGGGTGGAGGGAGGGGGGTTGGAGGAGGGAGGGGGAGGGGAGAGGAGATGGGGTTGGGAGGAGGACGGGGTTGGAGGAGGGAGAGGGTGGGGATGGGGAGGGGAGAATAGGATAGGGATAGGGAGAATGGGGAGGAGGGGTAGATGACGGTTGGGGGGGGGGGTTGGGGGTACAGGGCACATCCGCAACAATCCTATCTCTTCGGGGGTCCTAGAGACAGAAGAAGAGGGGGGGGGGGGGGGGAGGAGGGAGGAGGGAAAGCAGGAGGCAGGAGGAAGCAGGGGTGAGGGGGAGGGGGATGGAGGGGGGGGGTGAGGGAGAAGTCTTGACAGCAGAAGAGTTATTGACAAGCGTTGAAAAGTTCGCAGCTGCAATCTGGCAACAGAGGTCGAGGCTGGAGAGAGGGGGAGGGGGTGAAGGGGGGAGGGGGGGGGGGGGGGGGGGGGGCTGGCGGGGGCGGGTGATGTTCAATATCCAATATACGATGGTTATTGTTGCACCCGTTGCAAACTGCAACTTGTAACTCTTTCTTCGTGTGTGTCTTATTCGCCACACACACACACACACTGCATAGTTTCTGTGGTGTATGTTGATGTATATGTGTGCGTCTGTAGATGCACACACAGACACACAATATGTGTATACATATATAGAAATAAATACATACACACACACACACACACACACACACACACACACACACACACACACACAAACACACACACAACAACACACATATATATACCTATACATACATATACGCCCAAACACACACTGGACGTACAGACCCGAGGGACTCAGACCCAAAAAGCCCGACAGACCCAAAAGTCCCAAATTTAGCGCACGCTTCGTCGCTCCATCCGGGACTTTCGCGCACAGTCGTTCCATCCGGGACTTTCGGTCTGAACGGGAGGCTGTAATAGGTTTTATTTCCCCACTTATTTTGGCGCTGTCCGGAATTTTTTTTGCTTTTTTTTTGATGAATGGATGGCTGTTTATCAATTCATGTGTGAGAGTAACTTTTGTAAAAAAAAAAAAAAAAAAAAAAAAAAAAAAGTATTTATTACCAATTTTCTGATGGATTAACTCGCGTGTCCCCCCCAAATGGGCTGCCGTTATGAAATTCGCTCTATTTCAACCCCCACGCGCTCGTAATTTACCCCCCCCCCCCCCCCCACCCCCACCCCGTAAAAAAAGTAAAGCTTTTTTTTTTTTTTTTTTTTTTTTTTTTTTTTTTTTTTTTTTTTTTTTTTTTTTTTTTTTAGCTGACTGCGTTTCGAGATGACTGGAATCAACAGTTGATGATCTATCAACAAATTGGGGGGAAAAATACTTTGTTACTGCGATCATTTCAGCAATTTTATTCGCCCGCATAACACAGACACACAATACTTTAATTCTGTAATTATCAGTTTTATCATATTGTCGTCATTTTTCACCATAATTTTGTTATCATCTTGATTATTATCAATGATGATGATTTCTTTTATCAATATCATCATCATCGTCATCATATCGAATATTATTACTATTTCTACTGTTAATAATATTACTACTACCCTTCTTTACATCTTATTTATGTTAATTTACTAATTCATATTTATACACACAAACACACACGTTGTTTTCTTCTTCTTTCATCATTTCTTTTCTTTTGCTTCGTTTTCCTTTCCTCTTTATCCTTTTTTATGTCGATTTTTCTTCTTCGCGTCCTTTACTCCCTCCCTCTCTTTCTCTCTTTTACCTTCTTTCTTTCTCTTCTCTGTCTTCCATTTATTTATTTATTTTTTAATGTTCTCCCCTTTTCTCCATTTCCCTCTCCACTCATCTTTCTCTCTTTTCCTCTTTACTTCGTCTCTCTTTCTCTCCTTTTCTCCTTCCACTCCCTTTCTCTCTCTCCTTCCCTTTCCTTCGTCTCTCTTTCTCCTTTTCCCTTTCCATTCCCTCTCTTTCTCTCTCCTACCCTTTCCTTCGTCTCTCTCTCTCTCGTTTTACCCTTCCACCCCATCTCACTCCCTCTCCTTCTCTCCTTTTCCCTTTCCTTCGTCTCTCCTTCTCTCCCTTTCCCCCCTTTTTCTCTCTCCTTCACTCCCATTCTCTCCGTCTGTCCTTGTACCTCATTTTCTTTGTCTCTCTTTCTCTCCCTCTCCCCCCCTTTTCTCTCTCCTTCACTCCCATTCTCTCCGTCTGTCCTTGTACCTCATTTTCTTCGTCTCTCTTTCTCTCCCTCTCCCCCCTTTTTCTCTCTCCTTCACTTCCATCCCTTCCGTCTGTCCTTGTCCCTCATTTGGCCTCCTCTCCATGCACCAGTGCCTGGAGGAGTGCCACATTCACGTAAACAAAGAACTGAATAATATAAAGACGAGGCACACTCCAACAACCCACAAGAAAGATGTGAAAGAAGGAGAAAGATGGTGGAAAAGATAGAAAAAAAGAATAAAGGAGAATTGGATTAAGGAAAAAATTGGGAGATGGAATGAAAGAAAGGCGTGGTAAAAAGATGAAAGAAAAGAAGAAGGAAGAAGGGAGGTTGGTGAGAAGGAGAAAGAAAGAGAGATAGAGAGAGGAGAGAGAGAGAGAGAGAGAGAGAGAGAGAGAGAGAGAGAGAGAGAGAGAGAGAGAGAGAGAGAGAGAGAGAGAGAGAGAGATAGAGATAGATAGAGATAGATAGATAGATAATAGATAGATAGATAGATAGAGAGAGAGATGAGAGAGAGAGAGAGAGAGAGAGAGAGAAGAGAGCAGACAACAGACAGAAACAGAGAACCAGAGCCAGACCCAGAAAAATAGAGATTAAGCGAGAATATCAACAAATAAAGAGCGAGAGAGAGAGAAACAAGAAAAAAAAAAAATGTAATGAATTCAAAAGTACTTCCAACAAGGTCAGGATTATCACTGACCTATAAAACCGCCCCCAATCACTCGACGTAATGACCCCAATCCCTAATTACTTGAGGATTCTCTCTCTTCCTTTTCTTGAAGGATCTTCTCAAGGTGTCGTTGCGAGGGAGCTCAAGGAAGGGAGGGGAGGGGGAGGGGGGGGGGGGGGGGGGAGGAGGGTGATGTCCTGCAACGGGTTATGCAAGATCGAGAGGTTACTTTTGGTTGATTTATTGATTGGGTGAATCCTCCTCTTGGTTGATTTGTTGATTGGGCGAATCCTCCTCTTGGTTGAGATTTGTTGGTTGATTTGTTGGGGGTGAATCCTCTTCTTCTTTGTTTGATTGGGAGAATCATCTAATCTCTTTTGGGTTGATTATCTCTTGATTTACTGATTGTGAATCCACCTCTTTCTTTTGGATTTTCATTTTCTTGATTTATTGATTGGGTGAATCCTCCTTTTGGTTGATTTATTGATTGGGTAAATCCTCTTCTTTCTTTTGGATTGATTGTTTTCTTGATTTATTGATTGGGTGAATCCTCCTCCTGTTGATTAATTGATTGGGCGAATCCTCTTCTTGGTTAATTCACTAATTGAATCCGCTTCTTCCTTTTGGGTTGATTATTTTCTTGATTTATTGATTGGGCGAAATCCTCTTCTTTTTGATTTATTGATTGGGTGAATCCTTCTTCTTGATTTATTGATTGGGTGAATCCTCTTCTTTCTTTTGGGTTGATTATTTTCTTGATTTATTGATTGGGTGAATCCTCTTCTTGGTTGATTTATTGATTGGTTTGATCCTCATTGATTGGTGAATTCTTCCTCTTCTTGATTTATTGATTGGGTGTTTGGATTGTTTTCATTGATTCATTGATTGGTGAATATTGATTTGTTGATTGGGTGGATTGTTTGATTGGGTGAATCTCTTCTTCGTTTGAAGGTGATTATATCCTTGATTGCTTTGATTGCATGAATCCTCTGATCTCTTTTGGGTTGATTATTTTCTTGATTGCTTGATTGGGAGAATCATCTGATCTCTTTTGGGTTGATTTTTTTCTTTATTATTGATTGGGGGAATCCTCTTCTTGGTTTAATCACTGATTGATGAATCCGCTTCTTCCTTTTAGGTGATATTTTCTTGATTTATTGAATCCTCCTCCTGGTTGATATTGATTGGGTGAA
>NW_020870814.1:237381-249881 GCF_003789085.1 Penaeus vannamei
TTCTCTGCTTTCACTTCGCTCCCCCTTTCCTTCTTCCCTTTTTCTTTCATCCACCTGTGTATTTTTTTGCTGTAACAGACTGTTTGTCTGGTGTATGTCTGTGTTTTTGTTTGACTTTTTGTCTGTTTGTCTTTCTCTTTCTCAGTCTCTCTCTCTCTCTCTTTCTCTCACATGATTGATATTATTTATATTGTTGTTTTGTTGTTATTATCCTTATCAAATATTATTATCATTGTTATAATTACTACTTCATTTTTTTATGATTCCTATCATTCATCAATATAATCATCCATCACATATTATCATTATGTTTTTGTTATTATCCTTATCATTATTATTTGTTATAGTTACTACAATTATTGTGCTTACTAATGATCATCATCATCATCATTACAGTTGTTATTGTTACTGTTATTATTGCTAATAGTAACAATATCAGTAATAGCAGAAATGATAATAACTATGTCTTTACCATTATCATCAGTGATCAGTAGTAGAAATTTGTCAGAAATACTCGTTCTCAATTTATTTTAAGCTCGTATTCTGTACACGGGCCCCCGGCAGCCATCTTGGAAAATGGAACCGCCAGAGTGGTGTCAATAGTACGTGCCAATGCAACACGATTTCGAAAACAGCCCGCGGGTCATATATTTTTTCTGTTTTTGAGATAAAAAAAATCGTCGGCCGAGCTGTGATATGCTGTGGTTATTGATATAATGTATGTAAATACTGTATACGGCACACAACACGATAAATCACGCACATACACACAACGCACACAAGACACAACACGCACAACACACACACACAACACACACCACAGACACACACACACACACACACAGCACACACACACACACACACACACACACACACACACACACACACACACACACACACAGCACGCACAGCGCACATACAATACTCGCCAATAAATTGCTTCTACCGACAAAAATATTTGCCAATTACTATGCGTTATACATTGATATATTAGTCAGATGCACTATGTTCAGATAATTTTCAATATATAAGCCTTTAATCCTAAACAAATTGATGTTTCAGCATATATATACAATCCATTTTTTTTCAATATACTAACAAATTAATTTTTTCAAACACATTGCTAGTATTGTTTTTGATAATACTGATAACAATGACGATAATAATGATGATAAGGATAAGGATAACTAAATGGCAGTAATGATAATAATGTTGATAATAATGATAATGTTGATAATGATAATAATGTTAATGATAATAATGATAAGAACACTACTACTGCTAATGATACAGATAATGATAATAATAATAGTAATAACTATAATGATAATGATAATGATAATAGTAATAGTAATAGCTATAGTAATAATAGTAATATTGATAATAATGATAGTGATAATATTTTATGATGATAATAATAAATAGTAATAGCTATAATGATAATAATGATGATGCTAATGTTAATGGCAATGATAATGAGAAGGATAATAGTAATAAATATTAACAGTATTGTCAATAAAACTGATAATGATGATTATGAAAATACTACTACTGCCAATAGCAATGCAGATGCTACTGCTGCTGCTACTACTACTAGTACAACTACTACTACTAATAATGATAATAACTGTTGTAACAATAATTATATTGATAATAATGATAATGATAACTAATTAAGACGATAGTAACTAATAATTATGATAATATCCAGAACGAAAAATAAATAATAGCAATAATGATAAAGATGATGATGTTGATGATAGTGATGATGATGATAATGATAAGGATAATGATGATGATAAAAACAATGACAATAATGAGAAAAGATAATAATGAATAATTATGAATGATAATAATGGTGACAGCGATGATGATAGCAATAATGATAATGATAATATTAACATTAATAATAATAATCACTGTAACAATGATTATAATAATACTAGTAGTACTAAGAATAAACAATAATATAAAGAAAAACAAAAAAAAAACAAAACTACGGAGAAAGAAAATAAATAACCCAAAACCAAGAAAAGGGAGAAAGAAGAAGACGAAAACGTAAAAAAAAGGCCAAGAAATCTCATTAGTATTTCATCTTTTGTTCTCCATAAATGAAGTCTATTCACAACACGAGGAACAATTTGCGCGCTTGAATATTTGCTCTCATTAGGAACCACAGTATTTTCTTTTTTTTTTTTCTTTTTTTTTCTTTATGGATTTTTTATTTTACTTTTTTTATTGTGTGGTTGGGTGGTGGTGGTGGGAGGAAGGGAAGGGAGGGAGGAAGAGAGGGAGGGAGGGAAGATAGGGAGGGAAAGAGGGAGGGAGGAAGGGAAGGGAGGGAGGAAGAGTAGAAAGAAGGGAAAGCTAAAGAATCTGAGGAGAAACGAGTAGCGGAGGATTAAAGAACGAAAGAAAAAAAAGAGAGAGAGAAAAAACAAACAAACCCGAATAAAGCTAAGAACCAGACGCAGAAGGAAAAAAAGGAAGTGGGAGTGGGGAGATCGGGTCGGGGAGTGGGGTAGGGGGGGGGAGGGGTAGGAGAGTCCCCAACCGTCTTCGTCATCGTCTTCGAAAGAGGAGGAGGAGGAGAAGGGGTGGGGTGGCGGGAGGGGGGGGGTGGGGGAGGGTGGGGAGGGGGTTGGAGGTGGCGGGAGGGGGTGGGGTGGGGGGAGGGGGGGGGGGGTGGGGGGGAGAGGGTGGCGGGGGGTAGGGGGTTGGGGGTCCTGTGGTTTTCCTGAAGGACTCTCAGAGGATTTAGCCTCCTTCTTGACTCGGAATGTTGGAGCACAGGAAGCAACTTGAAAAATGTCTTTCGAGGTCAAAGGTCAGAGAGAGATTTCTTTCTCTTATGTCTGGATTAAAGCGTCTGTTATATACATACATACATACAGATGTGTGTGTATGTGTGTGTGTGTTTGTCAGTGTGTGTGTGTGTGGTGTGTTTGTCAGTGTATGTGTGTGTGTGTGTTTTGTCAGTGGTGTGTGTGTGTGTGTGTGTGTGTGTGTGTGTGTGTGTGTGTGTGTGTGTGTGTGTGTGTGTGTGTGTGTGTTTGTTGGTGTGTGTGTGTGGTGTGTGTGTGTGTTTGTGTTGGTGTGTGTGTGTGTGTGTGTGTGTGTGTGTGTGTGTGTGTGTGTGTGTGTGTTTGTGTTTGTCAGTGTTTGTATGTTTGTGTTGTTTTGCTGTGAGCTGTTGATTCATCATCGCTGCTGTTATCGTTTTTATTGCCATAATTATGTTTCTTTTTTTATTGCCATTCACATAACTGCCATTACCTTCATTATCATTACTATTATTAGTGGTTATTATCATTATTATTTGAAATTATTATTCTCTCTCTCTCTTCCTTCCTTCCCTCCCTCCTCTCTTCCTTCTTTCCCTCCCTGTCTCCTTCTTCTCCTTCTCCCTCTCTCCTTCTTCCTTCCCTCCATCCCTCCCTCCTCTCTCTTCCTTCCACCCCCCCCTTCTTTTGTGTGTGTAATCATCATCGTTATTCCTCCATCCCTATTCTTTCCTCACCGCCAGGCCAAGGGTTCTACATCTCTCCTTATTATTCTCTCTCTCTCTCTCCCTCCTCCTTCCTTCCTTCCTCCCTCTCTCCCTTCTTCCTTCCCTCCCTCTCTCCTTCCTTCGCTCCCTCTCTCTTCCTGCTTTCCCTCCCTCCCTACCTCCCTCTCTCCTTCCTTCCACCCCACCCTTCTTTCGTGTGTGTAATCATCATCGTTATTCCTCCATCCCTATTCTTTCCTCACCGCCAGGCCAAGGGTTCTACATCTCTCTTTTATATTCTCTCTCTCTCCTTCTTCTTCCCTCTCTCTCTCCTCCCTTCCTTCCCTCCCTCTTTCCCTTCTTCCTTCCTTCCCTCCCTCCCTCCTCCCTCCCCTCCCTCCCTCTCTCCTTCCTTCCACCCCACCCTTCTTTCGTGTGTGTAATCATCCTCGTTATTCCTCCATCCCTATTCTTTCCTCACCGCCAGGCCAAGGGTTCTATATCTCTCCCGAGTTTGAGAAAACCATTCGCGAACTTCTGTTGAATAATCTACATTTTCCAAGTCACGAAAACTTCTTCAAACTTAGGAAGACTTGTGAATAACTTCCCAACTCTTCTTCTCGCGGTTCTTTGTCTCTCCGGCTGTCTGTCTGGCCGTGTGTTTGGTCTGTCGGCATGTTTTGTCTCGTTGTTTGTTTGTTCGTCTGTTTGTCTGTCTTTTTTTCTCTCGCTCTCTTTTGTTTTTTATTGCATAGCTTGTTTAAATACGTGTATTTGCCTGTTTGTCACACACACACACACATACACACGCGCGCGCATGCACACGCACACACTACGCATACACTCACACACACACACACACACACAAACACACACACACACACACACATACACACACACACAAACACACTCACACACAACACAAGCACAAACACACACAAACACAAGCACAAACACACACAAACACAAACACAACAACACACAGACACAAACACAAGCAAACACACACAACAAAAAACACAAACAAACAACACACCACAAAACACACATACACACACAAGCACAAACACACACACACACACCCGTATGTATATATAGTGCATAAAAAAATATCTCACGTATTCCGGCATATGTTCCTTTCATCTATATTGACTTTTGAGGCTTCAGAAACTTGGGTCTGGCATGCGTTTTATGAAAGGCAGACTTACAAAAGAAAAAGAAATACGAACCAGAATCTCCTCCCAGAAAGTCAGGGGAAAAGGGAAGATAAATCATGTCTTGCTTTATTTGTTTATTCGTTTTGTTTATTGGATGGTGGATTCAAGATTTTTTTTTTTTTTTTTTTTTTTTTTTTTACTTTGCTTTCTCGAGGTCGTATCATTACCGGAAATTGCAGTTAATGGTATTTTGATTCGAGTATTTATTGCGATGTTTTTTTTTAATGCAAATTGGAAGGTTGACGAATTTCTTTTGGTTTATTTATTAAAAAAAAAAAAATGCAAATTGGAAGGTTGACGGATTTTTTTTTCTTTATTTATTTTTATTAAAGAATTACAGCCGTTGCGTTTGTTATTGTAAGAATGGAATTGCTTCCAGTAATGCTTTCTGATAGATGAAGAGAAACGAAAAGAAGACGGGGAAATATGAAAGAGAAGAGGGAGGGGGGACGGGAGGGAAGAGGGAGAGGGAGAGGGGAAAGGGGGAAGGAGAGGGAAAGGGGGGAGGGGGAGGGGAAAGGGGGAAGGGGGAGGGCAAGGAGAAGAAGAGGGGGACGGGAACGGGAATGGGGAGGGAGAAGGAGAAGAGGGCGAAGAGGGAGAGGGGGAAGGGGAGGGAGAAAAAGAGGGTGAAAGGGAAGGGTGGAAGGGGACAGTGGGAGGGAGGGAAGGGGGAAGGGAGGGGAAGGGAGAAGGAAAAGTAGGAGAAGGGATGGGGAGATAAGGGGAAAGGGAGAGGAAGAGAAAGAAGGAGAAAGAGAGGGAGAGAACGAGAGCGAGAACGAGAAAGCGAGAACGAGAGCGAGAAAGAGAAAAAGAAAAAGGAAAAGAAAAAGAAAAAGAAGAGAAGAGAAAGAGAAAGGAGAAGGAGGGAGAAGGAGAAGGAGAAGGAGAAGGAGAAGAGAAGAGAAGGAGAAAGAAAGAGAAAGAGAAAGAGAAAGAGAAAGAGAAAGAGAAAGAAAGAGAAGGAGAAGAAAAGAAGAAGAAAAGAAAAAGAAAAGAAAGAAAAAGAAAAAGAAAAAGAAAAAGAAGAGAGAGAGAGATAGAGAGAGAGAGAGAGAGAGAGAGAGAGAGAGAGAGAGAGAGAGAGAGAGAGAGAGAGAGAGAGAGAGAGAGAGAAGAGAGAAGAAAGAAGAAAAAGAAGTAAAGAAAAAGAAAAAGAAAAAGAAAGAAAGAAAGAAGAAAGAAAAGAAAAGAAGAGAAAGAAAAAGAAGAAAGAAAGACGAGAGAGAGAGACAGCGAAACAAAAATACAGCCTAAACGGTATCTCCTCCCGGTCTCATGCAGAGTTTTTTTCATCGCTATCTGGAAGTAATTTTCCGCGGCGAGTGACGAGGAAAAAGAAAAAAAAAACCCGCTCTGCATTGAGACCGAAAATTCTCCTTTGCAATGCGGATTGAAAAGTTAAAAAGAAGTTTAGAAAGAAAAAAAAAAGAGTCTGGCGGTTTTTGGATTGTTTGAAAGATTTTTATTTATTTATTATTTACTCTTTTTTTTTGGGGGGGGGGGAAGGGGGGTTAGGATTGTTGAAAGATTTTTATTTATTTATTTATTTACTCTTGCGTTTTTTTTTTTTTTGGGGGGGGAGGGAGCTGGAAAGTTTCTGTTTGTTATTGTTGGAGGATGTGTGCGTAAGTTAGTGTGTGTGTGTGTGTGTGTGTGTGTGTGTGTGTGTGTGTGTGTGTGTGTGTGTGTGTGGTGTGTTGTTGTGTGTGTCTGTGTGTAGGGCAGACAGGCAGATAAATAAAAAAATAGAAACACTTACACAAACAGAGTCTCCAATTAAGTGAAATAAGGTTCGAATGGAGGTGATATTTGGATAAAAGAAAACGACCTTACGTGACTTGACGGCGCAAAAAAAGGGCAAGAGAAGCTCAACTTGAACAGTTTACCAACCACAAAGGAGACTCTGACCAGGTAACTAGCTCGCGAGGAGTGTAGGAGGAAGATGAATTATGAAAAATGTTAAAAAGGTCAGGAAAGGTTAAAGCGCCGTTTGGAGGTTTCACGTGAAGCTCGTGCGATGGAGGAGGGACTAAGTTATTTTTTTATTTATTTATTTTTTTTTCTTTTTTTTTTCTTATGGAAAGTGTTTTATGTACATTTACAGACGTGGGTACATGCTCATGCGTGGCAAGTTAATGGGTGTAATGTTTATTAAGTTTGTGGGGGGTGTATGTATGTATATATGTATATATGCAGGCACGCACTTACACGCACACACCACAACACACACACACACACACATATATAATATGTATGTATATGTATATATGTTATATATATATATATATATATATATTATATATATATATATATATATATATTATATATATATATATGTGTGTGTTGTGGTGTGTGTGTGTGTGTGGTGTGGTGTGTGTGTGTGTGTGCTGTGTGTGTGTGTGTGTGTGTGTGTTTTGTGTGTGTTATGTATGTATGTATGTATGTGTATATGTGTTCCCTCCCTCCCTATTTCCCCTCATTCCTTCTTACCTCCCTTTTTCTCCCTCCCTTTCCCTTCCCACCCGCCCACCCTCCCATTTCAACCTCACCACTTCCCCCTCTCTCTCTCCTCTCTCCTCCTCTCTCTCTCTCCCTCTCTCCCGTCTCTCTCTCTCTCTCTCTTCTCCGCTCCTCGTCTCTCTCTCTCTCTCTCTCCTTTCTTTCTTTCTTTCTCTCTCTCTCTCACTCTCTCTCTCTCTCTCTCTCTCTCTCTCTCTCTCTCTCTCTCTCTCTCTCCCTCTCTCTCTTCACCTCTCTCTCTCTCTTCTCTCTCTCTCTCATCTCTCCGTCTCTCTTTTTCTTTCTCTTCCTCTTCTCTCTCTCTCTCTCTCTCCTCTCTCTCTCTCTCTCTCTCTTCTCTCTCTCTCTCTCTCCTCTCTTTCTCGTCCCCCTCTCTCTCTCCCCTCTCTCTCTCTCTCTCTCTCTCTCTCTCTCCTCTCTCTCTCATCTCAAGTTTTATCTTTTATCAGCAAATCCCAGACTCGTAAGGGAGAAGAAGCATGTCGCTGGACTTTAAATATTTCATGTTCTTCAGTACCATTAGGCGAGGGATTCTTAACCTCGTGAATAATTGATGATGAGGAGGAAGAAGATAAGGATTATGGTGATTATGGTGGTGAGGAGAGGGTGATGTGAAGATTTTATGATGGAGATGGTGGTGATGGGATTATGATGATATGAAGATGGTGATGATGATGGTGATAATGATGATGATGGTGGTGATGATGACGATGGTAGTGGTGATGATGAAGCCGGTGATGATAATGATGGGAGTGGTGATGATGAAGCCGGTGATGATAATGATGGGAGTGGTGATGATGAAGCCCGGTGATGATAATTGATGGGAGTGATGGTTTGATGATGATGAGCCCGGTTGATGATGATAATGATGGGAGTGGTGATGATGAAGCCGGTGATGATGATAATGATGGGAGTGGTGATGATGGTGGTGACGACGACGATGAGGATAATGATGATAATGGTGATGATGACGATCGTGATGATGCCGGTGATGATGATGATGATAATGTAGCGATGATGAGGGTGGTGATATTGGAGATGGTGGTGATGATAATGGTGGTGGTGTTAATGGTGATACTGGAGGTGATGATAATGATGGTAGTGAGGATAATGGTGATAATGGTGGTGATGATGATGTCAATGATGACGATGATGAGTGTGATCATTATGATCTACTTTTCATGAAAATAACAACAACAACGACAGTGGAAAAAAACAACCATAACACCAACGAAAGTCCCAACCATCCCTGCAATTACCCCCTTATATTCAGCGTTCATTTAACGTTTATTTATAGACTTCGCGCATCTGTATTTCCAAATGGAGAGTTAAGTTGCAGAGTGATTCGTTTTGCGTAATCTCTTTAGCCTTCTATTTTTGGGAACAGGTTGCAGAGGGAGAGGTTTAGAGTTTAGAGTTTTATGCTTTGCTTTGGTGGAGGCTTAAGGGAGATAGATGGATAGATGGATGGATAGATAGTTTAGATAAATTGTCGATAGATAGAATATATATACATTATATGTATATATATGTATA
The DNA here is from genome assembly GCF_003789085.1 of Penaeus vannamei. Taxonomy (NCBI): domain Eukaryota; kingdom Metazoa; phylum Arthropoda; class Malacostraca; order Decapoda; family Penaeidae; genus Penaeus; species Penaeus vannamei. The sequence continues at coordinate 246,151 of NW_020870814.1, forward strand.
ATATATATGTATGTTTGTTTATATACACATGCATGTGTCTGTGTGTGTGTGCATATATATATATATATATATATATATATATATATATATATATAATATATATATATATATATATATATATATATATAGTATATATATATATATATATATATATATATATTATTTATTTATTTACATATTATATACCCACACACATGCCTCGTGTTGAAGGAGTTTTAAAACTAGCCCACCGGGCTAGTAAATCGAGTTTTTTTTTTACTATCCCGCCGCCAGTTCACTAGCCCGACATTGAGGTTAACACGAGATTAATCAAAACACGCGTGCAAGATCGACGGCGCAGTGTGCCGCATTGTGCTAGCTAGCTATTGCATTCTACTAGCCGCGCGGCTGCTTTTGCTAGACAATGGCCGTCGGGCTAGTGCTAAGGTTTAGTCGTTATGTATATATAATATATGTATATATATATATAAAATATACTATATATATATATAGTATATATTTACTATAGTATATATATATATATTTATATATATATACGAATAGGGGCGCTTAGGGACAACCGAGTATAGTCTCTCACTCCACGGTGTCTAGGATGACACATATAGTATCACGATAGGAGGTCCGCATCGACGAGAGAGAGAGAGGGGGCACGCGCGGAGTAGAGAGTGTAAGATTGCGAGAGATAAGAGCGAGACGCGTGAGGAATAAGCTGAGAAGTGTGTTGAGCACCGCGCAGAGAGACGAGCAAGCGATTGCAGAACCAGCGAGAGAGAAGCACGCCGACAGCGCACAGCACGCACGACTCCACGCTGTGTGTAAAGCAGAGGGAGAGACGGAGAGAGACGAGAGAGTGTTGTTGAGGACGAGATTTTGAGAAAAGCAGAAGAAGGAGAGAGAGGACAGGCGGTGAGAGAGAGGGAGCAGTAGTGTGTGACAGATAGCAGAAGAATGACGTGGAGAGAGAGAGAGAGAGAGAGAGAGACGACATGGAGAGAAAGACGTGGGATGAAGAAGGATGCAGCACGACGCGACGCAGAGGGCCGCACGAGGAGAGAGAAGGATAGAAGCCGTTTAGGAGGCAAAGAGATTAAATGACGAGTAGTAGATAGTTGATGCCCGCACTCGCTACTCAATAAGCATGTCAATCACATAGATAGTGTGTTGTATAGCGTAGTGAGATGTTGAGTCACGCTCACCAAGTCGGAGGAGCGCATGACGCACTAGTCTAGTATGTTAGCCTAGTGCGAGGGTTAGTGACAGATAATTACACGTGCTCTCACGCTCGTAGGAGGAGAGGGGCTCTCATTCTGGTAGGGTGTTGATCAGGTCTGACCAGATTCGAGAATGGACAAATCTCGATAGAGATAGATAGATGAACGTAGATGCTACACTCGGATGTGGATGATAGATGATAGCGAAGCTATCGTACTTCATGTGATGAGTTCTTATTTGTGTGAGGTGTACGCGTTTTGGTTGCTGCACTCGCGCACTCGACGCTCGCGCCACACACAGTGGAAATTAGCAACAGCGAATGCAACTTGTGGAATATATAGATATATATAGTATACCATCACCCTGAGAGTGTATTGTGAGGAGACTCATATATATGTTTATCTGACCGTAATAATTCAGGTTATAGTACTCACTCTTACGTCACACGAATACTAGGGTATATTGTTTACGTTTATGTGACTCACTTATTGGAGAGTGATGTTACATGTGCACATATATTATGTGATTAGTGAGCGTCTCACTCGCTGAGTTTGCTATTAGACTAATATTCTCAAGTCGGGCTTTAGCGCGATAGCGTGTGAGAGATCGAGCTACTCACTGATGGTCGTAGCAGAGAGAGGGTTGCACACTTCGCATGCATAGCTTAGGTATAGGGTACATTTATAATATAAAGAATAATGAGAGCTCCTGTGTTGCAATATGTTGTATTATTCTCGTGATCTATGACGTAAGTTTGAGCGCGGAGTGTGTGCTGACATCCTCAATGCGATGTTTTGTTGTACCCACTATATAATCATATAGTCATGAAGGTCGGAGCGTAATCTCGACTCTCAAGGGATGAAATTGTGTGGTCGGTGTAACGCTGTGATGAAGTCAGGTGTCACCTCGAGATGTGTGTGTGTGTTGTGTGTGTGTGGAAGTATCATGGTGTGATACTGATATCGGTGAGCTCCGGGTATGTTGAGCGCTAGGGGGTGCGTGTGTGTTTGTGCGTGTGTGTGTGTTTCCTTCTTACCAAATGCGTAAGCTGTAGATAGACATGCATTTTTGGCAGTGACAAGACACGCAGATGTAATGAAAGGAGCTAAATTTACCTAATCAATAGTTTAAGAGAAATTATAGTAACCTTGAGCATGGTGCTTTTGTAAAGTGATAGGACGAAATATTATGAAAATGAGGGAAGGAGAGAGAAATATATAGAAAGACAGAGAGAAATGCGAGAGGAAGAGAAGAGAAATGCGAGAGGAAGAGAGAGAGAGAAAATAGCGAGAGGAAAGGAGAGAAATTGCGAGAGGAAAGAGAGAGAGAGGAAAAAATGGAGAGGAACGAGAGAAGGAAAATGCGAGAGGAAAGCAGAGGAAAATGCGAGAGGAAAGAGAGAGAGAAAATGCGAGAGGAAAGAGAGAGAAAATGCGAGAGGAAAGAGAGAAAGATAGCGGAGAGGAAGAGAGAGAGAAATGCGAGAAGGAAGAGAGAAAGAGAGAGAGGAAAATGCGAGAGAAAAGAGAGGAGAGAAAATGCGAGAGAAGAAAGAGAGGAAAGAGAGAGAATGCGAGAGGAAAGGAGAGGAGAGAGAAATGCGAGAGGAAAGAGAGAGAGAGAAAATGGAGAGGAAGAGAGAGAAGAAAATGCGAGAGGAAAGAGAGAGAGAAAATGCGAGAGGAAAGAGAGACGAGAGAATGCGAGGGAAAGGAGAAAGAAATGCGGAGAGGAAAGAGGAACGAAACTGCGAGAGGATGAGAGAGAGTAAATGCGAGAGAAAGAAAAAGAGATAAATCGAGAGGAAGAGGAGAGAGAAAATGCGAGAGGAAGAGAGAGAGAAATGTGCGAGAGGAAGAGAGAGAGAGAAATGCGAGAGGAAAGAGAGAGAGAGAAAAATGCGGAGAGGAAAGAGAGAGAGAAAATGCGAGAGGAAAGAGAGAGAGAGAAAATGCGAGAGGAAAGAAGAGAGAAAATCGAGAGGAAAGAGAGAGAGAGAAAAATGCGAGAGGAAAGAGAGAGAGAAAATGGCGCCGAGAGAAGAGAGAGAGAAAATCGAGAGGAAGAGAGAGAGAAAAATGCGAGAGGAAAGAGAGAGAGAAATGCGAGAGGAAAGAGAGAAAGAAAATGCGAGAGGAAAGAGAGGAAAATGCGAGAGGAGAGTTAGAGAGAAATGCGAGAGGCCAAGAGAGAGAGCAATGCGAGAGAAAGGAGAGAAAAAAAAAAGACGCGAGAGGAAAGAGAAGAGGAAGAAAATGCGCAGAGGAAAGAGAGAGAGAAAAAGCGGAGGATTAGAGAAAGAGAAAATGCGAGAAGAAAGAGAGAGAGAAAATGCGAGAGGAAAGAGAGAGAGAAATTGCGAGAGGAAGAAGAGGAAAAAAGGAGAGAGAGAGAAAAAAAAAGAGAGAACAGAATCGATCGGCAAACGCATTTCTTTCGGAGTAATATACTGTTCATCTAACGGACGATCAACAGGAAGACATTTACCAAGCTGTGTCAATTTTTTCCCCAAAAGTCAG
>NW_020870814.1:300121-310121 GCF_003789085.1 Penaeus vannamei
GTGAGAGTGGGGGGGGAGGGGATGGGGAGGGGAAGGAAGAGGGGATGGGGATGGGGAAGGGAGGGAGTAAGGGGAGAGGGGAGAAGGGGAAGGGGGAGGGGAGGGAATGGGGAAGGAAGGGGAAGAGGGGAGCGTGGATGGAGGGAGTAAGGGGAGAGGGAGGAAGGGTGGGAGGGGGGGGAAGAGGGGGGAGGGAAGGGAAGGGGATGAGAGAGAAAGAGAGTGAAAGAGAGAGGGGGAGAGGATGAGGAGGGCGGAGAGAAGAGGAGGGGGGAGAGAGGAAGACAGAGAGAGAGGGAGGAGTTTTTTTTCTTTCTTTCTTTCTGTGTTTCTTTCTTTCTTTTTCTTTCTTTCTTTTTCTGTCTTTCTTTCTTTCTTTTGACTCGGACTTGCGGATTGGTTTTGATTGGGTTTTACGGGTTTTGTGCGCGGGAGAGTGTGAGATGGAGATAAAGGGAGAGAGAAAGAGAAGGGAAAGAGAGAGAGAGAGAGAAAGAGATAGAGAGCGAGGGAGTGAGAGAGAAGAAAAGCGAGAGAGTAGGGGAGAGAGAAAGAGAGGGGGGAGGGAAGAGAGGAAGGAGGAGAGAAATAGAGAGCGAGAGAGAGAAAGTAATCAATTCATGTAACAAAGTGTGCACCATGTTTCCCCTTTATATAGAAGTTACATGTCCTAAAATTCCCCGATTACAAGATAATCCATTTTTCCCTCTTATCCTTTGTATCATCATTATTCCCTCTCCTTCCTCTTCCTCTTCTAGTAACGTAATTTTGAAATCATTCTGTTTACTCTCTGCCCTTACCCCCCCCCCCCCCGCTGTTCCCACTACCTTAACCCCTTTTCCCACTTCCTGTTTCTACACCCTAAGGCACCCTTAACTACATGTTTTTTTCCCCACTCCCTGTTACAGCACTTTTAACCCTTTTTCTCCCTGACACCCTCTTCTGACCTCTCTCTGTTCCCTTTTCCAACATTGTCTCCCTTCACCCCCCTTAACTCCCTAAATTTCCATTTTTTCTTCTCACCATTCCAACATTCGTACATCTTACATCCTCCCTGCGATCCTGACACCTTTTCGCTATTTTCCCAAACACCCTTTCTTTCCAACACCCTTTCCACCCCGTTCCCTCTTCCTTGACATCCATTCTGCCACAACACCTCTTCCAACAACACCCCCTTCACCCCCTTCCCCTCCCCCCTTCCCCTCCCTCCCCACCATTGCCAACACCCCCTCACACCTTCCCCCTCACCCCCTCCTGTTCACCATTACCAACACCCTTTCAACCTCCCCTCCCCCCACCCCACCCACCTTCCTGCCACCACTGCCACCATTACCAACACCCCTTTCCTTCCCCAACCCCACCCACCTTCCTGCCACCACTGCCAACCATTACCCTACCCCTTCCCCCCCCCACCTCACCTTCCTGCCAACCGCTACCACCATTACCACTACCTCTCTCCAACACCCCATACCCCCTCCCCCTCCCCCTTTTACTGAGACCAACCCCCCCTCACTTTCCCTTTCCCCTCCCCCCTTCCTGCCTACCTTCCCCCTCCTTCCCCCACCCACCTTCCTGCCCACCACCCACCATTAACCAACCCCTTCCTCCAACACCCTTTCACCCCCTCCCCTCCCCCTTTTTCTGACACCAACCCCCTCCCCCCACCTTCCTGCCACCACAGCCACCATTACCAACCCCCTTCTCTCTCCCCCCCCCGCCAGGTGGACGGCAACGAGACCCTCGGTGACAAACATCTGTGACAACGCCGGGTCCTGAACGCCTGGCTGGCCTACACGCGCGTTGGAAAGAGCGGTTTGGCGAGGAACCTTACCTGCCCGGCATGAACTACACCGTCCCGCAGGTGTTTTTCATCACCTTCGCGCAGGTGAGGGTGATGAGGGTGAGAGGGTGATGGGGGGGTGGAAGGGGAGGGTGTAGGGGTGGGGTGAGAGGGAAGGGGGTGGGAGTGGGTGGGTGGGGGAAGGAGGAGGGAGGGAGGGGGTGGGAGGGGGGGGGAGGGGGGGGAGGGAGGGGGGGGAGGGAGGGGGGAGGGGGAGGGTTGGTGGGGAAGGGGTGGGGGTAGGGTGGGAGGGGTGGGGGGAGGGCGGAAGGGAGGGGAGAAAGTGGGAGGGAGGGGAGCGAGATAGATAATAATTTATATATATATATATATATATATATATATATATATTATATTATATATATATATAGTATATATATACTATATTTTATATATATATATAATATATATATATATATATATTATATATATATATATATATATATATATATAGTATATATATATATATATATATATATATATATATATATATATATAATAGATAGATAGATAGATAGATAGATACGATATAAAAGTAGATACATAGACATAGATAGATAGTATATTAGATAGATAGATAGACAGAGACAGAAGAGACAGAAGAGCAGAGAAAGGAAACAAAGACAGAGACAGAGACAGACAGAGACTGAGCAGAACAGCCCAGGAAAGGGGCCAAGAGGGGAGACTCAGGCAAAGGAGGAAGGGAGATAATACGATAAAGGAGAAGGGAAAGCGACAGAATGAGAAATAAGTAATGAACCAGAGGGTCCCCGCAGCTATACTTTCATTATCTTTATTCAGTTAAAGGGGAAAAAAGGCGAATGTGAGGGAAATAGGTGAAAGGGAAAGAGGAAAGGGGTAAAGAATTAAGGGGAATGAGAGAGAAGTGGATAAAGAGGGGGGAAGGAAATGGTAATAGGATGAAAGAGAGGTTAGGCGAGAAAACGGAAAGAATAAAGAAGAAAAAGTAATTAGAAATGATGAAATTCAACGAAAAAAAAAAACAAAAAAGAACGAAACAAAAAATAATTATACAAATTCAACGAAAGAAAAAGAGAAGAATAAGATAAATTAGAAAAAAAACAAAAACAATAACATTGCTACTACTACTACTACTACTACTCAGGAATTAAAAATATAGGATGAATTAAATTACGCTCAATGGACTGACTGAATAAAAAAATAATTAAAAAAAACATGATAGGATGATATTAAATTACATTCATGTGGACTGACTGAATAAAAAAATAATAAAAACAAACCATATGATGAACTACATTCATTATGGACTGATGAAATAAAAAATAAAAATAGAAATTATAGATGATATTAAATTATGCATTTATATGGACTGACTGAAAATAAAAAAAAATGATATGATGACCATTAAATTACATTCATATGGACTGACTGAATTTAAAAAAAAAAATATGATAGGATGATATTAAAATTACATTCATATGGACTGACTGAATAAAAAATTTAAAAAAAAAACATGATATTGATGATATTAAATTGATTTATATGGACTTAATGAAATAAAAAAAAAAACATGATTAATATTAAATTTACATTCATGTGGACTGACTGAATAAAAAATAATAAAAACAATGATAGGATGATATAAATTACATTCATATGGACTGACTGAATTTTAAAAAACAACATGATATGATGATATTAAATTACATTCATATGGACTGACTGAATTAAAAAAAAATAAAAAAAAAACATGATATGATGATATTAAATTACATTCATGTGGACTGACTGAATAACAAAACAAAAAAAAAAAAATTAATTCTCTCGACCTACATAACCTTTCATTATATTCATTTGACTTGGTGAAAAAAAAAATTGACCTAAACCTGATAAATAATGAGTTTAATTTATCGAGTTGGATAAAACGGTGAGCATTTGCTGCTTTATTGTGATTTACCTTGACAAAAATAGAATATTCGTTCCGTAATGTTCTTTTAACTAGATAAACGATTTCAAACGTTTAATCCAAAGCATTTATTTAACATATCATTAAAAGAATTACCAAGCATTTGATATTCTAACTTCAACTGTACTAACTCCCATTGTATTAATGCCTATTGTATTAACTTACATTGCACTAACTCACACTGTACTCATTTCCACAGTACTAACTCACACTGTACTCATTTCCACAGTACTAACTCACACTGTACTCATTTCCACAGTACTAACTCACACTGTACTCATTTCCACAGTACTAACTCACACTGTACGTTCACCCTACTCACTCCTGTTCTATTTTATACTCTGCTCACACCCATTCTACTCTATATCCCACTCTGCTCTCTCTCACTCTATCTCCAATTCCATCTCCAACTTTATCTCCAATTCTATCTCCCACTCTACTCACTCTTACTCTGTCTCCAACTTTATCTCCAACTCTTCACTCCATCTCCAACTTTATATCCAACTGTCACCTCCAACTCTACTCCACTCAACTCACTTTCACTCACCTCACTCTATCTCCCAACCCTACTCCCACTCTACTCACTCTATCTCCAACTTTATATCCAACTCTGCCTCTCACTCTACTCACTCTCACTCTATCTCCAACTCTACTCACTCTCACTCTATCTCCATATCTCCACTTTATCTCCCACTCCCACCTCCCACTCTATCCTCCACTCTATCTCAACTTTATCTCCCACTCCACCTCCCACTCTATCACCCAACACTACTCACTCCACTCTATCCCCACTCCACCTCCCACTCTATCACCAACACTACTCACCCCCACTCTATCCCCCACTCCACCTCCCACTCTACTCCCACTCCACTAACCCCCACCCCTCTGCCCCGCCCCCAGATCTGGTGCGAGGTCGTGAGCAAAGAAGGATACGAGAAGTACAGCAAGGACACCCACAGCCCTGGCGTCTACCGAGCTAACGGCGTCGCACAGAACTCCAAGTTCTTCGCTGAGACTTGGGGTTGTCCCGTAGGTTCTCCCATGAACCCCGAGAAGAAGTGTCATTTGTGGGTTTAGAAGAGGAGGAGAAGGAAGGGAGGAGGAGAAGAAAGACAGAGGGAGAGGGAGAGAAAGAAAAAGTGGCGCAAGACTCCAAGTTCTTCGCGGAGACTTGGGGTTGTCCCGTAGGTTCCCCCATGAACCCCGAGAAGAAGTGTCATTTGTGGGTTTAGAAGAGGAGGAGAAGGAGAAGGAGGAGGAGGAAGAAAGGAGATACAGAAAGAGGGGAGAGAGAGAGAAAGAAAAAGTGTCATTTGTGGGTTTAGAAGAGAAGGAGGAAAGGAGGGGGTTGTCCCGTAGGTTCTCCCATGAACCCCGTGAAGAAGTGTCACTTGTGGGTTTAGAAGAGGAGGAGGAGAAGGAGGAGGAAAGGAGATACAGAAAGAAGGGAGAGAAAAGAGGGGATTTATTTATATCATATGAACCCCGAGAAGAAGTGTCACTTGTGGGTTTAGAAGAGGGGGAGAAGGAGAAGGAGGAGGAGATACAGAAAGAGGGGGGAGAAATGGGTTTATTTATATGTGTGTTTGGAGGGGAAGGGGAGAGAAAGAGAGAGGAAGTTGGGGTCTATTATATTTCCTCTGGGGAGGAAGTGTCACTTTTGGGGTTTAGAAGGAGAAGGAGAGAGAAAGAAAAGGATAGAGATAGAGAGAGAGATGGTTCTTATTATATTTCTTCTAGGGAAGAAATGTTACTCTTTTGGTTCAGAAGGAGAAGGGAAGAGAAAGAGGAAGAGATATTTAGAAAGAGAGGAAACCGGTCTACTCTATTCCTTCAATAGAAGATGTGGAATTAGAGAGAAAGAAAGGAAGTTAGAGAACTGATTTATTTTCTTTCTCTTTTCCGTGAAAGAGAATTGTCTCCTACCACATTTCCTCTACAAATTGTCTCTTGTGTGTTTAAAGACAAAGAGAGGATTATCTCTCTCTCTCTCTCTCTCTCTCTCTCTCTCTCTCTCTCTCTCTCTCTCTCTCTCTCTCTCTCTCTCTCTCTTCTCTCTCTCTCTCTCTCTCTCTCTCTCTCCGCACTCTCTTACTCTCTACCTATTTATCTGTCTACCTATCTCTCCTACTAGTACCACCTACAAGTACCAAGAGAATCATCACCCCCCCCCCCAACCCCCCACCCCTCCCCCGCCAGAGAAGAGATGTCACTTAAGGGCTTAGAAGTGACATCCTGTTGGAGTAAAGGAAGTCCTGCGCCGCGAAGTCCTTCTCAACCCGCAGTCCTCACTTTTGGGATTGAAGGAGAGAGACAGAGAAAGAGAAGAGGGAACGGGTTTTCCCTCTCGAGAGTTGGGGTGGAAAGAGAGAGAGGGAGAGAGAAAAGAAAGAGAGAGGAGAGGAGAAAGAGAGAGAGAAGAGAGAAAAGGGAATAGAGAGAGAAGAGAAAAACAAAGAAGAGAGAGAAAAAGAGAAAAAGAAAGAGAGAGAGAGAAAAACAAGAAAAAAGAGAGAGAGAGAAAAAAGAAAAGAGAGAAAAAGGAAAGAGAGAGAGACAGAGAGAAATTTCGACAGCTGGAACTAATATTCTCTCGACGAATGCTTTCTTGAAGTTTTTTTTTCCCTCTCTGCTGCTAAAGGGACGTCGTGTTGATTCATGTGGTGGAGGAAAGAAGTTTTTAGTTCTTTAAGAAAGTTTGGAGACTTGAGTGCCATCGTCAGCGTTAGAGATTTCGACGCAAACTATTCTATTTTCTCTCTTTTTTTTAACTTTCCTTTACACGTAAGATACAACCGTGATGCGATGTGACAAATTTTGATATAGGTTGAAGGATTGCATTTATTGATAAGGAGAAAAAATTTGCACAGAAGTTCCGAATGCAGGGAATTGAGTGGAAGACAAAATACTGTCGTGACCGGAAGTTCTAATTTGCTATTAGAAATAACGAGAATTTCGACTTTATATTTCTGCCAGTGAGTTGTGGACATTCGATTCTAGCTTTTATGACAATATAGAAAAGACGAGGAATACTTGTTCACTGATGATTGTAGTGTAAAGTGTTCTCTGAAATGAACACTTGAAAAAAAATCTCCTGTGAGGATAACGTGTGCAGTTGTAAATAAAAACGATAATCTTGTCCTGTGAGATTAATCCGATTTTGAAAAAAAAAAAATCTATAAAACGGAATATCAAACTTATCAAGTTAATAAACAGGAAAACTTTGACGCCATCAGTGATTTTTATTCTCAATGATACACGTGTACAAGTCTTGGCATAATGGCGGTCGGAGTTAACCTCACCGTTGATGAAAGTGCAGTGATGGTGATTTTGTGATGAAAGTGAACTACGACAATAATGAAAATGCTGGTAAACATTTTCGTGCCTGTGAGTTAAGTGAAAATGAAAGAAAAAAAAACTTATTCTTTACGTAATTTCCATAACGAGACCAAGACGTTAACCACTGAGAGTCGATATCTCTGTTAAATAGATATTTCCGTAAACAATAGCCGTGTGCTGTGTAAACAAGTGTTTCATATAATGAGTGTAGTTTCGAAACTGTCTAAACTCACCATTTATGTGGCGTTGCGGAATTTGTGTTATGTATGGTAATCATTATCATTAGTAAACAAAGAAAAAAATTGATTGTACTTATATATATATATATTCGAATTTCAGAATATTGGAGGCTAGTTCAACCTAAACATATGTTTTTGTTATTTTCTTTTTCTTTTTACCACAAAACACTGGTTGAAAGAAGTAATTCAACCGCTATTCTTGTGGCTTTACCTGTTTCGTATATAAATTTCACAAAAAAAAAAAAAAAGATTTTACACAAAAAAAGGATGTAAACCCAGTGACAGTAATTCCAATCCTCTGGTGAAAAAAAAAATGTTTAAAAAAAGAATTGCTAAATTGTGTGTTTTTCTTTTTAATATCTTCTTTTAATGACTAAAAAGTTATGTGTTTGTGTTTTGGTGTTTTATGCTTTCAATAAGGTCGTTTCTTTTTACATTAATGACCCCTTTTCTGGAAGTTTGAGTTTATTTCGTGATTTGTTTGGTTGTTTTCTTCTGTGTATTTTCTGTGCATTTCGAAAGGACTTTTCCTACTATTAAAAAACATGACCTGGCATTTTCTCTGAAAGTTTAGATGAAAATGGAAAAAAAATAAAAATATTGGTCAACTATCTCAAATAAAAGAAAGAGAAAAATAAGAAATGAAAATATAATTATATATATTATATATATATATATATATAATATATATATATATATATCAGATTGACAATATTATGACCAATAGTCAACATTCATTTCTTTAGATTTTCAAAATAAAATTTGTATTATCTTGGGAGGTGTCGGTGGGCGAATTAAAGTCTATTAATAATACACAATTAATGTATGAATAAATACATTTGTTGTATAAAATCTCGTTTTAAACAACATCAGTGTTGATGTAACAAAACGTGTATGTATTCTCCTATTAATTTATTCAATCTTGACCTTTATGATTAGATTAATCTAAGTGATTTCCTATATACAATGTTCTAATTGGACTTTTATGTATTATATTAAATCTATAGGAAAAAAGGTTCCAGAGATATATTGGTAAAAGGTGTCATACATTCCTATATAGAAATTGTGTTTTGCTATAAAGTTAAGGAAATATGTCATGGGGTTTTACCTCCTTTTGCTGAAACTTCCGTGTAACTTAAAGAAAGGGAGAATAGAGAGAGAAAGAGAGAAAGTTAGAATTCGAGAGAGAGAAAAGGAAAAAAAAGAGAATTTATAATGATTTCCTTTTTCTCTCCTTGGTATCGGAATCTATTGGGCACATCTATTCCCACTGAACCTTTTTTTTAAATGTCTCGCGTTTTAAAAGTGGCTGGATCCACGTTCTAAGATAGTTCTAGATTAAACCTTTATATCTTTCGGGGGGGAGGGGAGTCACAGCGCCCCCTCCCCGGCTGTTCCTCCCACCCTCCCCCTCCCCCGGGTTCCTCCACCCTCCCCCCTCCCCCCTCCTCCTCCCCCGCTCCCCCCCGCCCCCCTCCCCCTCCCCCGCTCTTCCCCCCACCCTCCCCCCTCCCCACAAACACATCCCTATTCTTTATTCCCATTCCTAAAATCCACTCGAACATTTTTTTCCCCTCTCTCAACCCTTGGAATGACCCTAAAACCTTCTTATCTCGAAGGTCAGGTCACACACACAAAAAAGGTCAGCTAGGTTGACCCGGAACTCGTGTGTGGAACGAAATTTGTAGCCGAGGTGTACTTTTATAAGTATCTCTTAACTTGCATGATGTGTGTGCGACTGAACTCTCTCTACTGCGGCCACGAGGACTAACCAGAGGAGCCGGGACCGAGTGCGGGAGGAAACAGCTGAGACGTGAGACTACATTCCGGAAAATGTTTTGCGAGAAATTCATTTATATTATCATTCACTTACATGCAGTGCAGATACATACATGTGTATATGTGTATGTGTGTGTGTGTGTGTACATATATATACATATACACATACATATATACATATTTACATGCACACACACATACACACACACACACACACACACACACACACACACACACACACATACACACACACACACACACACACACACACACACACACACACACACACACACACACACACACACACACACACACACATATATTATATATATATATATATATATATATTATATATATATATATATATACATATATATGTGTGTGTGTGTGTGTGTGTGTGTGTGTGTCTATATATATGACAATACCTCAAAAATAATCAGTAACAACAAAGAACAACAAACTACAGATCTTTACATAACCTAAAGTACTTAACACCCCCTATCAAAAATAAAACATTACAATATTACTCACATCTTCACATCACCCCCCCCCCCCCCCCCACACAAAATTTACAAAAAAACAACCAAACAACCACACACAAAAAAGCTGCACGAAGGTGACAGGCCTCTATGTTTCCTTGAAGAAAAGACAAAGAAAAAAAAAAATTATATATATATATATTATAAGTTTAAGACCACTATTTGTAACGATAGAGATATGTCGTCTTGGTGTCTTCCTCGCTGGTTACCCGAGAGGGGCGAGGAAGGAACAATAAATATTTCATGTACAGTTGGTTTGTTTCCTTTTTTTCCTTTTGGTAGGAGTGGATAGAGAGAGGGAGAGAAGGAGGGGGAG
>NW_020870814.1:317621-320121 GCF_003789085.1 Penaeus vannamei
AGAGAATGTAAAGATGCAACCCCCACGAGCTCGAACAGAATTCAAAAGATGTGATCCCTAAGGTCGCCCTAGCCCCCCCCCCCCCCCCCCCAAGTACCGCCTTTCCCTCCCTCCCTCTTAATTCCGTTTTCTATACAGGCTACGGTTTGGCGTTCATTTATCAGTAACTTACTTATTTACATATTTGTCCAGTATATCGAGAGAATCGTCGCTTTTGTATAGAACATCTTTTCTTTGAAATTAATATCACGTTTGTTTTATCTCTTTTATTTATTTTTCTTCAATTCCTCTTTTATTTTGCTTTCATTTCCCGTTTTTTAAATCTTATTTTCTTTCATTTCACTAATTTTATTATTGATTTTATTATTATTTACCTACACGAACGGAGAAGAAGAGAAGAAGAAGAGAAAGGAAGAAAGAGAGAGAGACGAACGAAGACAGAAAAAATCGCTGACAAAAGAGAGATTTAGACCAAACAAATGGAAAAAGAGAGAGAGAGAGAGAGAGAGAGAGAAAGAAATAAGACACGAAGATAGAGAAAGAGAATAAAGAAGACACATGAAAATAAAGGCTTGCACATTTGGCAACACTGATCCACTACGAAATGTTCATTGCACGATCATGTAAACAAAAACAAAAGCAAAAAATAGGAAGAGAGATATAGAGAGTGGGAGGGAGACAAAGAGAGAGGGAGGAAAAAGAGAGGGAAAGAGGGGAGAGAGAGAGAGAGGGGGGGGAGGAAAAAGTAGAATGACAGAGAGAGAGAGAGTAATGTATCACATAAATGTTGTGATAAATGAATGTATGTATATATATATATATATTATATACATATATATATATATACATATATATATATATATAATATATATATATATATATATATATATATATATATATATATATATATATATATATATATATATATATATATATATATATATATATATATATATATATATATATATATATATATATATATATATATATATATATATATATATATATATATATATATATAATATATATTATATATATATATATATATATATATATATATACATATATATATATATATATATACATATATATGCGCGCGTGTGTGCAAGCCAAACCTGTAATACACGACGTTCGATGTGCAATAATTACTTCGGCGTATCTTTCTTCCTTCTTATCGCCCTTCGCTTCTGTCTCTTCTTTCTCTTCTGAATCTCTGACTGTCTCTGGACTCCTTTCTCTCTTTCCTACGTACATAAACACGCACACATATCTATTCTTATGTGTGTGTGTATGTGTTATATATATATATATATATATATATATATATATATATATATATATATATATATATATATATATATATATATATATATATTATATATATATATATATATATATATATATATATATATATATATATATATATATATATATATATATATGTGTGTTATGTGTGTGTGTACTTATATATAATATAAGTTTATATATATACACACACACACACACAACCCCCCCCCCCACCCACACCACACACCCACACCCCCCCCCCCACCCCCCCACCCCACCACCCCACACAAACACACAAACCCGCACGCATCCTCCCTCCCCCCCCCCCTCCTTGCTCTTGCGCCTCCTACCTTTATCGAGCATGCAAAATGAGAAGAGCAATTAAACCGTTGGTCGCTTCAATAAACCCGGGGACGTTAACTAATCCCCCGCGACGTGTCAGCCGAGGAACTATGTTGAATATTCACGAGAAAGGAAGAAGGAGATGGAGGAGGATGGAAGGATGGAAGGGGGTGGAGGATGGATGGGAGGAGGAAGGGGAGGATGGAGGGATGGAGGGGGGTGGAGGAGAGGGGATGCGGGGGGGGGTGGAGGGGTGGGAGGTGGAGGGGGGGAGCGGGGGTGGAGGGGGAGGGGGGTGGAGGGGGGAGGGGTTGGGAGGGATGGAGGAGGGAACAGGAGGATGGGGGGGAGAAGGAGGAGGAAGAAAAGGAGGGAAGAGGAGGATGAGAAGGATTGAGAAGGAGGAGGGGGGGAGGAGGAGGAGGAGGAGGATGGAGGAACAGAGAGGTGGAAGGGATGGAGAAGGAAGAGGAGGATGGAGAGGGATGTCGGAGGAACAGGAGGATGGTGAGGAGGAAGAGGAAAGGAGAGGGCAGGTGGGGTGGAGAAGTGGGGCGATGGAAAAGAGAAGAGGAGGAGAAGAGGAGGAGAGGGGAAGAAGGTACAGGTTTGGGGGAGTAGAAAAGGAGGAGGAAAGGAGGAAGAAATAAGAGGAAGAGGGAAAAAAAGAAGGAGAGGAGGAGAAAGAGACGAGGAAGAAGGAGGAGGAAGAAGGAAGGAAGAGGAGGAGAGGAGGAGAAAGAGGGAAAGAAGGAGAAGGAAGAGAGAGAAAGAGAAGGAGAGGAGAAAGAGACGAAGGAAGGAAGAGGAGGAGGAGGAGGAGACAAGAAGAAGGAGGAGGAAGAAGAGGATAAACTAGAAGGAGGAGACA
>NW_020870814.1:325121-332621 GCF_003789085.1 Penaeus vannamei
GGGTAATATAAATCGCATTAGAAACACGGTTCTCTTTTCATATAAATATAAGTTAATACAGGATACAATAACTTGGTAAGACCCATGATTCTTCTCGCATTCTGAGAAAGGAGAAAAGAAAGGGCTTGGTCCTTGGATCTATTTTTGTTTTCTTCGTCTGTCTCTCCCTTTCTCTCTCTCTCCATCGCCCTCCCCCTTCTCTCTCTCTCTCTCCCTCGCCCTCCCCACCTCCCCCCCTCTCTCTCTCTCCGTCACTTATCTATCTCTTCCTCCCTTCTCTCTATCTCTTTCTCAATCTGTCTCTCTCCGTCACTATCTATCTCTTCCTTCCCTCTCTCTCTCTCTCTCTCTCAATCTCTCCTTCTCTCTCCGTCACTATCTATCTATCTCTTCCTCCCTTCTCTCTCTCTCTCTCTGCCTCTCTCCGTCACTATCTCTCTCTCTCTTCTCTCCTCTCCCTCTTCTCTCTCTCTCAATCTGCCTCTCTCCGTCACTATTCTATCTATCTCTCCCTCCCTTCTCTCTATTCTCTCCTCTCTCTCTCAATCTGCCTCTCTCCGTCACTATCTATCTATCTCTCCTCCCTTCTCTCTCTATTTCTCTCCTCTCTCTCTCTCCGTCACTATCTCTCTCTCCCTCTCTCTCTCTCTCTCTCTCTCTCAAATCTGCCTCTCTCCATCACTATCTATCTATCTCTCCCTCCCCTTCTCTCTCTCTCAGAACAATTCAACATGAAAAAGCATTTAACTAAGTCAAGGGTCTTTCTGGTTACCATATAGCAATACCTTTTCGGTTGACATACCCTACAGAAGCTCCGTTTAGCTGCTCTAAAATCTATTAATAATTTAATCATCAAATCTTAATTTCTATTGGTTATCATGACACAGCGAACCTTCTGGAGTCTACACACAGACCTGCGTTTTTACTTCTATTTCGAAATATTTCTGGGAATTCTAAGATCATCTATTTGTTTAGTGTTGCTTCCATCTTCCGTGAATGTCTCTTCTTTTTTCTTTGTCTTCTTTTTCTGTCTTGTTCATCTTTTTTGGTCTTCTTTTATTTTTTTTTTTCTTTTCCTTCTGCTTTCTTTCCTTTCGTCTTCATCTTATTTTCTCATATCCCTCCTCCTCTTTCTCGTCCCTCTCTTCTCCCTCCTTCTTCCTCCTCCTTCTCTCCTCCCCCCTCCTCCTCCTTCTCTTCCTCCCCCTCCTCCTTCTTCTTCTCCTTTTCCTTTTTTTCTCATTCTCCTCCCTTTTCTTCTCAAGAAAACTACCTTCAACCTAACTACCTAACTGCATAACAAGAAAACTACCTTTTACCTAACTACAAAACAAGAAAACTACCTTTTACCTAAATACACAACAAGAAAACTACCTTACCTAACTACCTAACTACATAACCACGTGATCATCCTTGTTTACCCGCACTGCTCACTGCGGTTCAGATCTACAACGGCAGAGGTTCGAGGCATCCTTATCAGAGAGGAATTTTATATTATGGATCAAAGTGTTATTGCATTCTTCCGCATAATAAAAAAACGAGAGATATTGACGTTCTTTTTTTTTTTTTTGCATTTTCCTTTTTCTTATATTTCATTGTTTTTCTAATTTCATTTAGATATACGTATTTTTAGTGTACTTTATATTTTTGTTTTGTGTTTTTGTTTATCGACTTAGTTGTTTACCATACTCCTGTTTTTTTATCTGCATTGGGCGTCTCTCTTATCGTTATCATCGATTTTCTGTGTCTGTTTTTATCACTGACTTTCCTTCTGTCTGTTTACGTATATGTATAAGATGTAAATTTAATTGGTAAATAACCTAAAAAGAAGAAGAAGAAAAAAAAAGGCTGTATATCTTTCTTTGTATTTATCGGTTTATATATTATCCTTCCTTCTATCTATATATTACTTGCTTGTCTCGACTACGACGTGTGTGTATGTGTGTGTTTATCTGCTCATCTCTCGTTTTGTTTATTAGTTTCTCTCTTTCTCCTTCTCTATCCCTCTCTCTCACTCTCTGTCTCTGTCTCTGTCTCTCTCTCTCTCTCTCTCTCTCTCTATATATAATATATATATATATATATATATATATATATATATATATATATATATATATATATATATATATATATATATATATATATATATATATTATATCTCTCTTCTCTCTCTCTCTCTCTCTCTCTCTCTCTCTCTCTCTCTCTCTCTCTCTCTCTCTCTCTCTCTCTCTCACTCACTCTCTCTCTCTCTCTCTCTCTCTCTCTCTCTATCTCTCTCACACTCTCTCACTCACAACTCTCACTTTCTCTTCGCATATATCAAGATATATAATCAATTGATATGTTTGGGTATTTAATTGCAAGCAGCATGACTGGCCTTTCTGACCACATGATAGAACACATTCATTTTAACTGCTGCTTCTGGTTCTTTTAAAATAATTCAACGTGAAATCATCCTTTTCGAAGAATTGAGAAAAAAACCGTTTATGTCCTCACGTCCAAGTCCAGTGCTATAACTGGTTTCCATAATAGACCCTTTAAAAAAAGAAATTAAAAACATCACAGCATCTGAAAGGAATGTTGGGACACGTGTTCATTACCTCACTGTCTTTTCTCGTCTCATAAGACATCCGGATCCGCGATGTTAGGCGATAAAGATTCTCTATTTTCCGATCTTTTCTGGCGCCATTTTTTCATACGTATTGCGAATTTAAATTTTGAGGGACTACGAGCTTATTTTATTTCTGTTTTCTCTTCATTTTATCTTATTTTTATTAAGATTTGTTTTAAATTTTATCACTATTATTTTTTTATTTTTTATTACAAAAGACAAAAAAGAAATGCAAATTATATGTACAGCTTTCTGCCTCTTAGAAGAAATGTCTATAATTTGCTTGCTTCGACAAAATAATAGGCGATGAGAGTTCTGTTGCAGCAATTTCATTCAATATTTTCAAAGTGATCGATACCCCCTTGTGTCGATCATCAATATCCATTTCCTCCGGAGTTTATAAACATTTAAGCATAGGAGGTAAAAAAAAAAAAAAAAAAAAAATCTAGTCACCACATGCACGAAAATAAAAAATACATCCATGAATCTGAATGAATTTTCCAGGCGAATAATTTGTACCGATTATCGTACATCCTCACCTCGTCTAAGTATCGTACCGGCTTTAAAAAAAATTGTCGTACAGGATGTCAACAAAACTCGTAAAATGTATAAGGTGACATCATGCCCACCCAATGCTGCATTAATACCCCAGCTTATTTCATCATAAATATTAAACATTGTTATTATTAAGTTTTATTTGGGGAAAAAGAGAAAAAGAGAGTTGAGAGAGAGGGAGAGAAGGAGGGAAAGAGAGGGAGAGAGAGTGGGCGAGAGAAAGTAGATTAAATGGGAACCAATGAGATAGAGAGAAAACAGAGAGAGAGAGAGAGAGATAATTAAGAATGGGTAGAAAGGAATGAAAGAGAAGGAAGGGAGTGGGCGAGAACGAGAGAATGGAATAGAGGAAGAAAAGATTGAGATGGAGAGAAAGAAGAAAGACAGTAAGAATAAGAGATAGACAAAGGCAGATTAAAAGGCATAAAACAACCACAAAGACAAAAGAAAGAACAAAAGATAAATAAAAAACTAAAAAATCCAAATGAAGAGAAAATAAAACAACAACTGGAAAGGCCATACAAAAATAGATAAAACAGATAAAGAAAATTAAAAAGAACGAGAAGTAGACAGAAATATATATAGAGAGAGAGGAGGAGAGAGAGAGAGAGAGACAGACAGACAAACAGAGAGAAGAGAGAGAGGAGAGAGAGAGAGAGAGAGAGAGAGAGAGAGAGAGAGAGAGAGGAGAGAGAGAGAGAAGAGAGAGAGAGAGAGAGAGAGAGAGAGAACACCCAAAGAAAAAAAAAAAAGTTACAAAAGAGAAGTCAATTTGCATGATGTATTCATAGCGCTGGAGGGGTTGCCATGTGACCTATTAACCACCGCCATTTTGAGGAGATAGACGGCTTGTTAATGGTTCTCCTGCAATTACTTGTTTTAATCGTTATTGCTTGTTGTAATTACCGGTTTTATGGTTATTTTGTGTTTTATGAATTATTTTTGTTGATATGAATGGTACTGTTGTTGATGATGTTATTGTTATTGTTGTTGTTGTTGCTATTAATATTATCATTGTTGTTATCATTGCCATTATTATTATTATCATTATTATTATTATTATTATTATTATTATTATTATTATTATTATTATTATTATTATTATATTATTATATTATTATTATTATTATTATTATTATTATTATTATTTTATATTATTATTATTATTATTATTATTATTATCATCATCATCATCATTATTATTATTGTTGTTATTATCATTATTATCATTAATATTATTATCATTGTTGTTGCAGTTCTTGTTTTGTTATCATTATTGTTATTGTTATCATTGTTATTATTGTTTTCATTATTATCATTATCATTATTAGTATCATTATCGTTGTCATTGTTACTGTTATTATTATCATTATTTTTATTATTATTATTATTATTATTATTATTATTATTATTATTATTATTATTATTATTATTATTATTATTATTATTATTATTATTATTATTATTATATTATCATTATCATTGTTATTCTCATAGTTGCTGTTATTTCTATTTTTCTTATTATCATTATCATTATCATCAATGTTACCATTATCATTTTTATGAATACTGTTATCAATCGTGATGATAAAAATGATAATCATCATCATAATAATAATAATGATATATACTTATGATAATACTGATAATATGGATGATAATTATTAATAATAATAGTAATGCTAATAATGATAAAATAATATTATTATTATCATTATCACTATCATTTTATCATTATTGTTACCATTAGAAAAATAATAATACTGATAATTGTACATTAATGATAAGGATGATGATGACGATATTGTAATTGTTATCATTTTTTATCATTATTGTTGTTGTTACTATCATTATCATCATTATCATTACTATCATTATCAATGCTGTTTTATTATTATTGTTATTATCATCATTAATAATTATTTATTAGTAATATTATTATTATTATTAACACCATTATCATCCTTTTCCTCATTATAATGATCATCATTGTTATAATTATCGTTGTTATTATTATCATCATTATTATCATCCTCATTATCATTACTATCATAATCGTTTTTATAATCATCTTTGTATTTGTGTTTGTATATGTGTTTGTTTGTGTGTGTGTGTGTGTGTGTGTGTGTGTGTGTGTGTGCACATGTGTTCGTGTGTACGTGTGTGCGTTTGTGTGCGAATCCTGTACAAAGAAAGAGCTGTTGCCACTCCCTCTTCCCCCCCCCCCCATTCCTTTCTCTTCCCTCTCCCTTTCCCCATCACTTTTCTTTCTCCTTTCTCCTCTCTCTTCTTCTCTCCCCCTTTTTCCTTCCGTTTCTTTCTCCCTGTCTTATTCCTCTCTTTATTCCCATTTTCTTGTCTTTACCCTCTTCTGTCCTTCTTTCGCATTCTCTCGTTCTCTTTCTCTTTCTCTTTCTATCTTCCCATCCTCTTTCCTTCTCCTTCTCTCCCCTTTCTCTTTCGTTTATTTATCTCTCGTTTCTTTCTCTCCTTCCTTTTTCTCTTCTTTCTTCTCTCACCCTATCTTCTATCCACACTTCTCCTTCTCTTTCTGTCCCTTCCTTCCGCGTTTCTCTTTTTCTTCTCTCTCTCCCTCTCCTTCTCTTTCTCCTTCTCCCTTGCTTTCTATCCACTTTTCTCCTTCTCTTTCTCTTCTTTCCCTCCCCCTTTCTCTTTCCTTCTCTTCCTTTCCTCCCCCTCCCTTCGTTATTTCTTTTTTGTTTATTTCTCTCCCTTCTTTCTTCTCTTTCTTCTATCTCCCCTTCCCTCTCTCTTTTCTCTTTTCTTTCTTTTCCTTCTCCTCTTTCTCTTCTTCCCCTGTCGCCCTTTTCTCTCATCTTCTCTTTCTTTCTTTCTCTCCCTTCCTTCTTCCTTTCTCTTCCCCTCTCTTCTTCCTCTCTCTTCTCTCTTTTGTTTTTTTCTCTCCCTTCGTTCTTCTCTTTCTCCTCCTCCCCCTCTCTCTTCTCTCTTTTATTTATTTCTCTCCCTTCGTTCTTCTCTTTCTCCTCCTCTCCTGTCGCCCTTCTCCACTTTTCTCTCATTCTTTTCTTTCTCTCCCTTCCTTCTTTCTTTTCTCCTCCTCTCCTGTCGTACTTTTTCTCCCATCTTCTAATTCCTTTCTTTCTCTAATTTCTACTCCTATCCCTCCCTCCTTCTCTTCTCTCTTTTCTTTCTCTCCTTTCCTTCTTCCCTTTCTCCTCCTCCTTTACCCTGTATCCCTCCCTCCCTCCCCCCCCCTTCTCCCGTACCCTTCCCCCTCCCCCCTCCCCCCCCCCCTCCACCTTGCAATATCCAGGTCGGGCCGAAAGCTCAGCTATTTCCTCCACAGAGCTTGCAATTCGAGTCCTTTGCAAGGGTCAATATCCCGAGGGGGTCAGTCTTCCCTCAGGGGGTCACTTTCTTTTCCCCCTCCCCCCCCCCCAGGGTCAATTTCCTCCACCCCCCCCCAGGGTCAATTCACCCCCCCTTTTCACGTCTTCCACACACCCCAGGGTCAATTTCTTTCCCCTCCTCCACCTCCTCTTCCATCCCCAGGGTCAATTCCCCCCCCTCCACACACACCCATGGTCAACCCCCCCTTCCACCTCCTCCACCCCAGGGTCCCCCCCCCCCCCCCCTCCACCTCCTCCTCCACCCCTTAGGGTCAATTCCTCCCCCACCCCCCTCAACCTCCTCCTCCACCCCCAGGGTCAATTCCTCCCCCTCCACCTCCTCCTTCACCCCCAGGGTCACCTTCCCCCCCCCCTTCGGTCACCACCCCTCCTGCAGCGCCTCCTGCTGGGGGTCGTGTGAATCTTCAGGTCAGGTCTGTCATAGTCACAGGACACGCAACAGGCCAGGATGTGGTGGACGCAAATGTGGGTGAGGTCTTGCACGCGATTCTGCACTCACAAACTTACACATAAACACATACACGCACTCATACTACTTACACATAAACACATACACGCACTCATACTCCCACACTTACACATAAACACATACACGCACTCATACTCCCACAAACTTACACATAAACACACACACGCACTCATACTCCCACAAACTTACACATAAACACACTAACTCTCACACATACAGAAGTACAGACACTTTTGCAAATGTACATGCACGCATACACTCACAGACAGACACTCACACGCACTCATACTCCCACAAGCATACACATAAATATATAAACTTAATCTCATACAGACGTACATACACGTATTTATACCCTCACAAAACTACACACAAACACACAAACTCATACACACACAAAAGCACATACACTTACTTATACAGGCTCAAATATGCACATAAACACACAAAGCCACATATACAGAAGCATATAT
>NW_020870814.1:340121-345121 GCF_003789085.1 Penaeus vannamei
ACATATATCATAACTATTACATATACTATATAATATATATAGTTAGTATATATATACTATTTACACCCACACAACACATTTATATTTGTTATTTAATCATTTATTTATATTAATANCTCTCTCGCTCGCTCGCTCTCGCTCTCTCTCCCTCTCCCTCTCTCTATCTCTATCTTCCCCTCTCTCTCTCCATAAAATTAAATGTACATCCTGTCACATGCATGGCCATAAGAGCAGACCCAATATTATAGAGAATAGGGATTAGGCCATGAAAGAAGTGCCGTTGATCGAACAATTCCCAATCAGTCCTCTGCCATAAAGATCTAATCGAGATGTTGCTCAAGGAAAAACGTATTGACATGAATCAGTGAGACGTGGCTCTTCCCTAGCATTAATGAATTTATTGTTCACATCCCTTCGTTTAGCATTTACCGCCAGGACCTGGGACGCGGGGGAGGAGTGTGCGTATATGCAAGGGACGATCTTAGGCCAACCGTCATTAATACAGGCATTAAGCAAGTGGAAGGTGTGGAGGATATTTGGTTAACAGTACAATGTAGGAAGTTACCATCTATCATTGTTGGATGTGTCTATCGTCACCCTCACTCTCAAATTACATCGTTTAGCTATATATCAGACTGTTTTCAGAATATTTGCATCCGCAATAAGACAGTTGTAATAATGGGGGACTTCAGTGACAATTTATTGAACTCAGTAAATAAAATGAGTAGACTAATACAAAACATGAATTTAACACAAATCATTGACAAGCCTACGAGGATTACATCAAACTCAGAAACACTGTTAGATCTAATAATCACAAATAAGCCTGAGTTAATATCAAATGCTGAGGTAATGCCAAGCCCGGTGGGAGATCACGAGGTAATATCTGCCTCTCTAAACTTAAGAAAACCAAAGCGTCAACCAGTTTATCAAACAGTTCGGTGCCTTAAGGAGTACAATCAAAATGATTTTTGCAACCTACTATTAGAACGTGTCCCTATTCTTAATAATATTTTATGGACTGATAATGTTAACTCACAGGTCACTATCTTAAATAATGTTTTAATGAATGCATGAATGTATGTGCTCCTTTTATTACAAAGAAAATAACTCGCCTCCAGCTCCATGGATCACTAATAATGTTAAAACTGCCATGGCAGTTAGAGATGTACTTAGAGAAAGGATTCATAATATTGGCACCGATATGGTCTTGCGGGAAAACTATAAAATTGAAAAGAAACGTGTGAGATTACTGATTGATGCAAACAAAAAGCAGTACTAAAAAAGAGAACTACAAAATAGCAGAAGTAATATGAAAGCAACATGGTTCCAGATAGTAAGAGCATCTCAAGGAAAACAAATAATAACAATTATTTAAAAGAGATGGTGGAGAACTTCAATAACTTTTTTGCTAATGTTGGTAAGGAGGCTTATGAAAAATCCAGAGAAAATCTTCCTGTGCAAGAGAGTGAAGAGATTATTACTAATGCTAATGATGAAATTCAAAACGCTAACATTTTTAGACTAAATCCTGTTGACTGTAATACTGTTATTTTATCTGTAAAATCACTAAAAGAAAGTAACTTATGGTTCTGATGGAATTTCCTATCGGTTTATAAAAGATTCATTGCCAGTAATTGTCTTCTATATCATGGTTATCCTAAATACTTCAATAGTCATGAACACGTTCCCTGACTCTTGGAAACTATCATGTGATTCCCCTACATAAAGGTTGTAATAAAGATAACGTAAGTAATTATCGACCCATTTCCCTCTTGCCAATATTCTACGAAGTATTAAAGAAAATTGTTGCCAATCAGTTAATAACTTTCTTGGAATCCCAAAGATTGCTTTATCTATGAGTTAGTATGATTCCGTCAAAGCTTTCGACTGAAACTGCACTTATGAAGGTTAGCGATAAAATATATAACATAAACAAGAAAAAGTTATCTCTTCTCATACTGCTAGATTTATCAAAGGCCTTTGATAGTGTGAACCACAACATACTAATGAAAACAATTAAGAAATTGAATATTGATCCCGTTTGGTTTAGTGATTATCTAAAAAACTGATCACAATCGGTAAGAATTGGCAATGCTATCTCTAGTGAAAGAATAGTGCACTCTGGTATTCCTTAGGGTTCAATTTTTAGGTCCAATAATGTTTTCCAGATATGTTAATGACCGATCACAATGCTTATCTGATTATTTTGTTATTCAGAGTGCTGATGATAGTTGCTTCTTACTGGAGACGATAACATTTCAGAATTGATTGCCGAAGCAGAAAATGTATTATCAATTGTAAAGTTATACAATTGGGCTATTATTAAATGAAAATAAAACCCAATGTATTTTTATTGGTTCTCGACATTGCTTATCTGTTATCAAAAGATATTTCTATAAATTTTAATGGTAACCAAATTATACCCAAGACAGTGGTGAAAAATCTTGGAGTATATTTTGACAATTATATGATTTTTAACTCGCATATTGATGAAATATATAAAAAAGTAACTGGTACTCTAATGTATCTTAATAGAATACGGGATAGTTTTGATACCCCAACACGGGTGATGGTTGTGCAATCACTAGCTCTAAGTATGATTAACTATTGTTCCATAATTTGGGGAGCCACAACAAAGGAACAAATGGAAAGAATCCAGAAACTTCCAAACTTTGCAGCAAAGGTCGCGATCGGAGGCTTACGTAGATACGATCATGTATCCCCCGCCTTAAACAATTAGAATGGTTAAAGGTACAATATAAATATCGATACGACATATGTATCTTTATCTTTAAAATCTTGTATCATCATCAGTAACCGAACAGTAACAGTAACGAGACAATGCGACAATCTCTATATACCAAAAATGAATACAAATGCTAGCACAAAAATTATAACGGTGAGGGGACCACAGGTCTGGAATCAGATTCCAACTGAGATGAGAAATACAGCCTCTCTTTCTAAATTCAAAGACAGATTAAAGAAATTTATGCTATGTGATTTTAATGTTTAATCAGTCTATTATGCTAGGAAATCATACGTAATATATTAATGTTTTATGAGTGATATCTACATAAATATATCGATGTTATACCAAGGAACATGCAAATAGTCAGCCCAATATCGTATATATCTACATTTATGACCAATGTATGTAATATATATTTTATATTAGTTATAATAATTTTAGTAATTCTATTGAAAGTATTGTATTTTGATACATTTGTTATTTTTATGTATATCTCTGTATTTTTAATTATTCTGTGTGTTTGAATACCCAATGTAAATTGGAAAATAAAGTTTTTTTTATTATTATTATTTCTCTCTTCCTTTCATTCTCTTCTTTTCTGTCTCTCACCCCCCCCCTCTCTCTCTCTTTCTCTTCTCTGCTTTCTCTCTCTCTCTTCTCTGTCTTCTCTCACTCCCTTTCTCCCTCTCTCTTTCTCTCTTTTCATTCCTCTCTCTTTCATTCCTCTTTCTTCTCCTTTCTGTCTTTTCTCTTCTCCTCTCTGTCTTCTCTCTTCTCCTTTCTGTCCTCTCTCTCTCTCTTTTCTCACTCCTCTTTTTTTCTCACTCTTTTTCTCACTCTTTCTCTCTCTTCTCACACTTTCTGTCTCTTCTCACTATCTCTGTCTCTTCTCTCTCTCTCTCTCTCTCTCTCTCTCTCTCTCTCTCTCTCTCTCTCTCTCTCTCTCTCTCTCTCTCTCTCTCTCTCTCTTCCCTCCCTCCCTTCCTCCTGTCCTTTCTCCCACTCTCTCTCCCTCACTCCCTTTCCCCCTTTCCTCTACTTTCTTTTTATTTTCCCTCTCCTTTCCTCCCCCTTTTCCCAGATCCCTTTTCTCTTACTTATTTAACAATAACATTTCTCTTCTCCCAACAGTGGAAGATACTATCACAACTTTCGAGGAAGACATGGACGACCCCTTCGAGCAGCTCATGGCAAGAAGAGAGCCGAGGAAAATGAGCGTTAAGGCAAGTATAAAAATGAATATGAAAAAGATGCTATATATTTCCACATTTTCTAGTCTCCCCTACCCCACCCACTCATTCCTTTGATTTATTTACACTAGCTTCTTTCGTGCTTAATCCCTTTAGGATGATGGACCTTCAACTTCTTTTGTAAGGAGAGGTTCCGACGAGGGTAGTAGCCCGAGACATAGTAGCCCCAGACGCAGTAGCCCGAGACATAGTAGCCCCAGACGCAGTAGCCCGGAAAGTAGCCCCAGACGCAGTAGCCCGAGACATAGTAGCCCCAGACGCAGTAGCCCGAGCCATAGTAGCCCCAGACGCAGTAGCCCGAGACGTGGAAACCCCTTGAACCGCAGCGCAAGCTACCTGCCACCTCGAGCGTCATTCGCCTCGACTTGGCGGGAAAGTGAAAATGCTTGGCAGGTCGGTGGTGGCCATTTCTTTGAAAGGCCTCGAGGAAGAGGGAGGAGCTTGAGTTATGGGAGAGGTGCTCGACGACAGCCGCAGGAGCCGAGCCCGTTTCCTCCTCGAGGATCCGGAGGGGGTCAGAGGCGGAGCGTCAGCCCCTACTTGTTGGTAGATTGCCTTATTGAATACCCCAATTTTCGTAGCAGCCTTCTTAATCTTATGGAGGAGAAGGAACTGCCCCCTAAAAATGTAAGGGAAACTACTCTAACTTACTCACAAGTTTTTTCCCTTGAAGGAGAAGAGGTAGTGCTCCGACCCAGGGTTGGTGTCTGCGCCACACATTCAGGGCCAAATGGATGCGAAAACCGGCCAACATGCAATGACCTTCATATTTGCCCTAAATATTTATTAAGCTGGTGCAAGGACAATAACTGTATTCTAGGGCACAGGTGGCAAACAGATCACAACAGGCGCATTCTCCAACAGTTTTACATTGATCGCTTGCCTTTTAGGAATCTTCGTACTTTAATCCAAAGACTGACTAAAGCTAAAGGACCAGTTGGCCAACTAAGCATCTGTCAAGAATATAACAGAGGAGGGTGCAACAAGAATAGTTGTGT
>NW_020870814.1:352621-361205 GCF_003789085.1 Penaeus vannamei
GGGAAAATGTGCAGTCAGAAGCAAAAGTCCGACTACATCGACAGCTTTGACAATGCTTCTATGCATAGCCCCTAGATGTCGCAGAGGTGAGGAGGAAGGGTGAAAGCGCCCGGGGATAAGGGAGGGAGGGAGGGAATAGGTGTTGGGGATTTCATTCTTCTATCTGTAATTGTCATTTTTTTTTATCAATGTTTACATTATCATCGTTAGTATTACTATTATTATACCAATTTTGTTCTTGTAGTCTCATGCAGAAGCCCATTATTGCTGCAACTGACGGCATTTAAGAGCCATATTTTCATATAAGGAGAGATAAGCAAATTTCATTTACTCCAAATATCACTTCAGCCAGTACATCTGAAATATCCATGTATACTATATACAAAACAGTTTTCAGATTTTTTTTTTTTTTTTTTTTTTTTTTTTTTTTTTTTTTACAAAAGTTAAGGTCTAAAGCAGAATCAGCAAATGCGCAATTTTTTGCTACATTTTGACATACTGTTTTGACCGGAAAAATGGGGACAAATGGGAAATTTCGAGTTTGAATTTTTATCTTTTTCCATTGTGATTGTGTCAAATATGCATATTAAAAAAATCAGATAGAAATGCAGAAATTTCAAATTAGCGTCAAATAATCGTGAAAACAATTTCTAGGGGAGTGTTGGATAAATCAGAAGAGTCTTAAAAGGTTCTAGAAGCTTAAAATTAACCAAAGAGTTTAAATGAGAATAACGACAACCTGACTTGATTAGACTTCGGCCGCTCTTCGAGGAAAATGGTGATTCCATCTCGACGGTGAGCAGTGCATCTTTTGTAATGTAGCGGCTCCTGATTGGCCGTCAATGCAGGACCGCACCCGACACGCGATTGGCCGACTCCCACCGTCGGCCAATCGCGTGTCGTGAGCTGACATCGGCGGTCAGGTTTTTAAGCCGCCGGACCTGAGGCGGAATCATCATTCTCCACTCAGCTGTTGACCTGACTATACTTTTACTCGGTTCCTCAAAGTAAAGAGATAAAAATCCAGTCTGGTTTCTTAACCTCTACACTGGTGACCCTCGGAGTGAACCAAGTTTTTACAAAGATGTAGCACACAGGATGCTACCAGTCTGCTCTCTGGTCAGCCTGCCGGAATGTTTTTTTTTCAAGTGGAGCAGGAATTCCTCCTCAGGAATATAACCACCCAGACCACTAAATTCCGCCTGCTGGTCACTAACCTCCCGCCAGAACTCCTTCTGACCGTCGGCGACCTGCATAATCATGGTACGCCACTTACGACGAGCTTAAGGAGGCCATTCTTAGGCGAGCAGCACCTAACCCTCTGACCGCGTTAAGCTCCTTCCTGTCGTCTGACGCCGCGGACAACCGTACCCCACAGAAATCCTTCACCACTTCCAGCGCCTCCTCACCCGCACCGGCACTACGCTCCCACCTGACGTCATGCGCTCCCTCTTCCTCAAGCGGCTGCCCGCTGATATCCAGCAAATCCTGCTGGTGTCAGATGCCCCATTGGAGCAACTTGCCCTGCAAGCCGACGCGATGCTCGTAGCTAGGGCACCCACATCGTCAATAGCAACATGTCTGCCGCAACCACCACCTCCGCCGTGACGTTGGAGCCCTTGCAGCCCATGTCGCCACACTATCCGAGGCTGTGCAGAAGATATCCACACAGGAACGTTCTCACTCCCGGCCTCGCTTTCGCACCCCTTCGCCACCACGCTTTGAACGGGACATCAGCGCTTGCTGCCCAACGCCAGCCTCGCTTCCGCGTTCGCGGAAACTGGGCGCGCCTGTCTTTCGCGGACCTCGGAGGCGTTTATTGTACGTCCGAGATGCCTCCTCCTCCCTACGTTTCCTCGTCGACACAGGGGCCGAGGTCAGCCTCCTTCCGGCCTCCCACAGGGATAAACGCTTCCCCTCCTCCCGCACTCTGGAAGCTGCCAACACATCGCCCATCAACACCTACGGCGAGCGTTCGAGAACCCTCTCGCTGGAAGGCGAGCCCGCCCAACGATTCCAGTGGATCTTCCTCGTCGCCGACGTCTCACAACCCATCATCGGCGCCGACTTCTTGGCGCACTACGGTCTGACGGTTGATCTTCAAGGTATGGCCCTAATCCACCAATCCGGGGCCCGCACGCACGCTGCTCCGGCTCTGGTAAGTACCCCCCTAATATATACAGTGCTTCCCAGGACCTGCGCCTTCAAGAACATCCTGCGGGAATTCCCGGCCTTGACCAAGCCGATCAACCGGGCCACCCAACCACGGCACGAAGTCCGGCACCACATCGTGACCCACGGTCCCCCTGCCCACTCTCGCTGCCGTCCGCTCGCCCCCGACAGATGTCGCAGTGCCAGGGCGGAGTTCGACCATATGATGCAGTTGGGGATTATACGCCCTTCCAGCAGTCAATGGGCGGCCCCTCTGCATCTGGTGAAGAAGAAGGATGGTGACTGGCGCCCGTGCGGTGATTACCGTCACCTCAACACGATCACCGCCCCCGACAGATACCCTCTGCCGCACCTGCACTCCTTCTCCCACGAGCTGTCTGGCTGTACGGTCTTTTCCAGGATCGACCTCGTGCGGGCCTTCCACCAAATCCCGATCGCTGAGGAGGACATCCCCAAGACGGCCGTCATTACACCTTTCGGCCTCTTCGAATTCCTCAGGATGCCCTTCGGTCTCCGGAACGCCGCTCAGACCTTCCAACGCTTCATAAACGACGTGACTCGCGGCCTTGAGGGCGTCTTCGCTTACATCGACGACATCCTCGTCGCCAGCACCTCAGAAGCAGACCACGCCCGCCATCTCCGCGCCCTCTTCGGCAGACTGCAAGAAGCGGGCGTCGTCATCAACCCGGGAAAATGCCAGTTCGGTGTCGCTTCCCTCTCTTTCCTCGGCCACACCGTCACCCCCAAGGCATCACCCCAGCGCAGAGAAGGTCACCGCTATAAGGAAGTTCCCCAGGCCAGCGACGGAGAAACAGCTGCGGAAATTCCTGGGCATGTTTAACTTCTACAGAAGGTTCGTCCCCGGGTGTGCCCAGCTCCTCAAGCCCCTTCACGCCCTGATCACACCTAACAGGGCCAGCAGAAACACCAAAATCGAGTGGACGTCCCCGACAAACGAAGCCTTCGAAGCCTGCAAAGAAGCCCTGGCCTCTGCCACCCTGCTTAACCACCCTCTGCCGGAAGCTCCTCTCAGCATAGCGGTCGACGCCTCCGACACTGCCATCGGTGCTGTCCTCCAGCAACGTCAGGGTAAGCAATGGCAACCCCTTGCCTTCTTTTCGCAGACCCTGTCGCCACGCCAGTCACGGTACAGTGCCTTTGGAAGGGAACTCCTGGCAGCATACTCCGGGTGAGCATTTCCAGCCGTTGTGGAGGCAAAGGAATTCCACATCCTGACGGACCATAAACCCCTCACCTTCGCCTTACACTCGAGGACCCGCCGCCAATCCCCTCGCGAGGAGCGCCACCTGGACTACATCTCGCAGTTCACGACGGACATCCGGCACATTCGGGGCGTGGACAACGAGGCCGCCGATGCTCTATCGAGGGTTACCATATCCGCAGCGACCCTCACCGACGACGCAGTGGATTATCATCTGGTCAGCAGAGAGCAACGGCAGGACGCGTCCATGACTCCTCTCATCGAGGGCCAGTCTTCCCTTAACCTTGAGAGAGTCAGGATCCCGAACTCCCGCGATGACCTTCTCTGCGACGTCTCCCTCGGCTACCCCCGCCTTCTCTCCGTCGGCGATTCTTCGATGCCTACCACCAGCATCGTGGCAAAGGCCACACCCATCCGCGAAATCACCGCAGCGACAGTCGCCAAGACCTTCATTAACATCTGGGTCTCCCGCTTCGGCACCCCGGACACCGTCACGACTGACCGCGGCGCCCAGTTCGAATCCGAACTTTGGCGCCACCTCATGATCCTGCTCAGGTCCAAGCGGGTCAGGATGACCGCCTACCATCCCTGCGCCAACGGCATGGTCGAGCGACTCCACCACCACATGAAGCAGGCCCTAACATCCTCCTCCTCCAACAGGAGGTGGGTCGACCAGCTTCCCCTTGTCTTCCTCAACATCCGGACGTCATTTAAAGAGGACCTGCAGTGCACCACCGCAGAAATGGTCTACGGAACCACGCTCGCCCTTCCCGCGGATTTCCTCGTCAAGGCCAGCACCATCGAGCCGGGAACTTTCGTTAGGCAGCTCTGCGACCGAATGTCACGGGTACGCAGCCGACCAACGAGACCCTCTAGCAACAGGACTTCTACATACCCCCAGGACTCCAAGACTGCTCGCACGTTTTCATAAGAAAACACCCGAAACCCCCTCTCTGCCCTCCCGACGAAGGGCCCTTCCCGGTCATCAGAAGAGGGGAGAAGACGATTACCATCCGCCGCCCTAAGGACAAGACAACCGTGACATCGACCGAGTCAAGCCCGCGCACCTGCCAGCAGCCCTTCAGGATCGCCATAGTCCGTTTCGCGACCGCTACACTAGAGGGGAGTGCTGTAGCGGCTCCTGATTGGCCGTCAACGCAGGACCGCACCCGACACGCGATTGGCCGACTCCCGCCGTGGAACCGCCCACATCGGCCGAGCTGACATCGGCGGTCAGGTTCTTAAGCCGCCGAACCTGAGGCGGAATCATCATTCTCCACTCAGCTGTGACATGACTATACTTTTACTCGGTTCCTCAAATAAAGAGATAAAAATCCAGTCTGGTTTTTAACCTCTACAGTAAGACGGCGCGTGATAAAATCTACGAAACGAGAATAAAAAGTATTCAACTTACCAACAGTATTATCTTCCTATCAACAAAAATTCATGAGCTTGCAGCTAACCTGGCAAAATAACGTCAAAGAAACTTTGTTTGCTGGCCTAACTCAGTCTCGTGCTTTGAGAAACGCGCTGGGAATGTTATGGATTTGTTATACGCAGACACCAACATGGCGGACATGCGCAGTGACATCGCTAACATAAGAAAGGGCAAGAAAGTACAGAGAGAGGGTATATTCTAACATTGGTATAAGAGTGTATTCTATATAGGGTGTAAGGTAGGTCATATTTCCCAGGGATGTAAGAAAGGGCTGGCTTTTTATTTATTTTATTTTTTTACAAAACCCAAACGCCCTAACGCTCAAGTAATTACTGGGCTTCGCGGAAGGGTTATACTAATATCTCTTTTAATAATACTGCTCTGGACACTATCATTACATTTAGTAGTTTGTAGTACAGTCATTATGTTAATACTATTACATCTATAACTATTTAATGTCACTTTTATGCACACTTATATCACATTTATCCAAGAATTGCTGATACAAGTACTGCTATTATTTGATACCACTATATTGTGTTATTGTTACCACTACTCTTGTATATGGTATTACTGGTGATATCTTCATACTACACTTTAATAGTATCGCTGATATGATCACCGGTGATATACCTCTGTTACTGATTCAGTATCATTGCGCTAGTATAATTAAAGTGTTTAAATACATTTATTATTGATCACACTGTTATTAATGATTTTGTACTAGTTTAACTAAATGTGATTATTAATACATTTATTATTGTCATACAGTGTCATAATGTGTTGTTACATATATACTATCCCCCCACCAAAAACAAACAGTGAAAAGGAGAAAGAAGAAAAAAGAAGAAGGAAGAGAAGTTAATGATGAAGGTAGACAGAAAGCCTCTCCACCGAAGAAGAGGAAAGGGGAGGTTAATGAGAATGAAAGTGTAAACGAGGAAGTAGCTGAAACAAAGTAAAGATGGGGATAAAAGAGAAGGAAAAGTGTGCAGCAAAATGAATTATGAAGATGAGAACAAACCAAGGGACCAAAGCGAAAACGAAGACGACAAAGATGATCTCGATGATAGATACGATAACGAAAGAAGCGACAGCTCTGATGGAGGACACAGAAGAAACACACAAAAACACAGATGACATGACAAAGAGAAAGTAGAAGACAAGGCAGAGGAGGAGACGAGGAAAAGGAGACAGAGCAAAGCAACACATGAAAACAAACGGCAAGTAGATGTGAAGATCAAGAAGAAATGAGAAAGAAAGAAGCCTGAAAAGCAAGAATTTCAAAGAGTCGCAAGGAAATGACGAAAAAGAAGGAAAGAAACTGTTAGAAGCTAAAGCAGAAAATACAAGTAAACGAGATGGACAAGGGAAACTGGCGTAAAATTACGAATGAACAAGAAATAAGCACTCAGACCGAAGAAGAAAAGGAAACACAGGAAGGAAAAGGAAATTTGAACATGGAAGCTCGAGATGAGGACGAGGACCAGGAACAGGCCGCGAGTATTAGATCAGGAAATAGGGGCAAGGAGTCCCAAGATGAAGACGAAGGTCGGTATCAAGCAGGAATATTCGAACAGGAAGAGACAAAGGGAGTCCCAAGATGAAGAAGAAGGTCGGTATCAAGAAGGAATATTCGAACGGGAAGCAGGCAAAGGGATCCAGATGAAAGAAAGGTCGGTATCAAGACAGGAATATTCGAACAGGAAGTAGACAAAGGGAGTCCCAAGATGAAGACGAAGGTCGGTATCAAGACAGGAATAAACAGGAAGCAGGCAAAGGGAGTCCCAAGATGAAAAGACGAAGGTCGGTATCAAGACAGAATATTCGAACGGGAAGCAGGCAAAGGGAGTCCCAAGATGAAGACGAAGGTCGGTATCAAGACAGGAATATTCGAACAGGAAGTAGACAAAGGGAGTCCAAGATGAAGAAGACGAAGGTCGGTATCAAGACAGGAATATTCGAACAGGAAGCAGACAAAGGGAGTCCCAAGATGAAGAAGACGAAGGTCGGTATCAAGACAGGAATATTCGAACGGAAGCAGGCAAAGGGAGTCCCAAGAGAAGACGAAGGTATCAAGACAGGAATATTCGAACAGGAAGTAGACAAAGGGAGTCCAAGATGAAGAAGACGAAGGTCGGTATCAAGAAGGAATATTCGAACAGGAAGCAGAACAAAGGGAGTCCCAAGATGAAGAAGACGAAGTCGGTATCAAGACAGGAATATTCGAACGGAAGCAGGCACAAAGGGAGTCCCAAGATGAAGACGAAGGTCGGTATCAAGACAGGAATATTCGAACAGGAAGTAGACAAAGGGAGTCCCAAGATGAAGAGACGAAGGTCGGTATCAAGACAGAAATTCGAACGGGAAGCAAGCAAAGGGAGTCCCAAGATGAAGAAGACGAAGGCCGGTATCAAGACAGGAATATTCGAACAGGAAGCAGACAAAGGGAGTCCCAAGATGAAGACGAAGGTCGGTATCAAGACAGAATATTCGAACAGAGAGCAGACAAAGGGAGTCCCAAGATGAAGACGAAGGTCGTATCAAGACAGAAATATTCGAACGGGAGCAGACAAAGGGAGTCCCAAGATGAAGACGAAGGTCGGTATCAAGACAGAAATATTCGAACGGAAGCAGACAAAGGGAGTCCCAAGATGAAGACGAAGGTCGGTATCAAGACAGGAATATTCGAACGGAGAGCAGACAAAGGGAGTCCCAAGATGAAGAAGACGAAGGTCGGTATCAAGACAGGAATATTGAACGGAGAGCACAAAGGGATCCCAAGATGAAGAAGACGAAGGCCGGTATCAAGACAGAATATTCGAACGGGAAGCAGACAAAGGGAGTCCCAAGATGAAGAAGACGAAGGTCGGTATCAAGACAGGAATATCGAACGGAAGCAGACAAAGGGAGTCCCAAGATGAAGAAGACGAAGGTCGGTATCAAGACAGAATATTCGAACGGGAAGCAGCAAAGGGTCCCAAGATGAAGAAGAAGGTCGGTATCAAGACAGGAATATTCGAACGGAAGCAGACAAAGGGAGTCCCAAGATGAAGAGAAGGTCGGTATCAAGACAGGAATATTCGAACGGGAAGCAGGCAAAGGAGTCCAAGATGAAGAAGACGAAGGTCGGTATCAAGACAGGAATATTCGAACGGAAGCAGACAAAGGAGTCCCAAGATAAGAAGACGAGGTCGGTATCAAGACAGGAATATTCGAACGGAGCAGGCAAAGGGAGTCCAAGATGAAGACGAAGGTCGGTATCAAGACAGGAAATATTCGAACGGAAGCAGGCAAAGGGAGTCCAAGATGAAGAAGACGAAGGTCGGTATCAAGACAGGAATATTCGAACGGGAAGCAGACAAAGGGAGTCCCAAGATGAAGACGAAGGTCGGTATCAAGACAGGAATATTCGAACGGGAAGCAGACAAAGGGAGTCCAAGATGAAGACGAAGGTCGGTATCAAGACAGAATATTCGACGGGAAGCAGACAAAGGGAGTCCCAAGATGAAGAAGACGAAGGTCGGTATCAAGACAGAAATATTCGAACGTAAGCAGACAAAGGGAGTCCAAGATGAAGAAGACGAAGGCCGGTATCAAGACAGAAATATTCGAACAGAAGCAGACAAAGGGAGTCCCAAGATGAAGAAGACGAAGGTCGGTATCAAGACAGGAATATTCGAACGGGAAGCAGACAAAGGGAGTCCAAGATGAAGAAGACGAAGGTCGGTATCAAGACAGGAATATTCGAA
>NW_020870815.1:0-10000 GCF_003789085.1 Penaeus vannamei
CAATGACGCATTTAAGAGCCATATTTTCATATAAGGAGAGATAAGCAAATTTCATTTACTCCAAATATCACTTCAGCCAGTACATCTGAAATATCCATGTATACTATATACAAAACAGTTTTCAGATTTTTTTTTTTTTTTTTTTTTTTTTTTTTTTTTTTTTTTTTACAAAAGTTAAGGTCTAAAGCAGAATCAGCAAATGCGCAATTTTTTGCTACATTTTGACATACTGTTTTGACCGGAAAAATGGGGACAAATGGGAAATTTCGAGTTTGAATTTTTATCTTTTTCCATTGTGATTGTGTCAAATATGCATATTAAAAAAATCAGATAGAAATGCAGAAATTTCAAATTAGCGTCAAATAATCGTGAAAACAATTTCTAGGGGAGTGTTGGATAAATCAGAAGAGTCTTAAAAGGTTCTAGAAGCTTAAAATTAACCAAAGAGTTTAAATGAGAATAACGACAACCTGACTTGATTAGACTTCGGCCGCTCTTCGAGGAAAATGGTGATTCCATCTCGACGGTGAGCAGTGCATCTTTTGTAATGTAGCGGCTCCTGATTGGCCGTCAATGCAGGACCGCACCCGACACGCGATTGGCCGACTCCCACCGTCGGCCAATCGCGTGTCGTGAGCTGACATCGGCGGTCAGGTTTTTAAGCCGCCGGACCTGAGGCGGAATCATCATTCTCCACTCAGCTGTTGACCTGACTATACTTTTACTCGGTTCCTCAAAGTAAAGAGATAAAAATCCAGTCTGGTTTCTTAACCTCTACACTGGTGACCCTCGGAGTGAACCAAGTTTTTACAAAAGATGTTAGCGACACAGGATGCTACCAGTCTGCTCTCTGGTCAGCCTGCCGGAATGTTTTTTTTTTTTCAAGTGGAGCAGGAATTCCTCCTCAGGAATATAACCACCCAGACCACTAAATTCCGCCTGCTGGTCACTAACCTCCCGCCAGAACTCCTTCTGACCGTCGGCGACCTGCATAATCATTGGTACGCCACTTATGACGAGCTTAAGGAGGCCATTCTTAGGCGAGCAGCACCTAACCCTCTGACCACGTTAAGCTCCTTCCTATCGTCTGACGCCGCGGACAACCGTACCCCCACAGAAATCCTTCACCACATCCAGTGCCTTCTCACCCGCACCGGCACTACGCTCCCACCTGACGTCATGCGCTCCCTCTTCCTCAAGCGGCTGCCCACTGATATCCAGCAAATCCTGGTGGTGTCAGATGCCCCATTGGAGCAACTTGCCCTGCAAGCCGATGCGATGCTCGTAACTAGGGCACCCACATCATCAATAGCAACAATGTCTGCCGCAACCACCACCTCCGCCGTGATGTTGGGAGCCCTTGCAGCCCATGTCGCCACACTATCCAAGGCTGTGCAGAAGATATCGACACAGGAACATTCTCACTCCAGGCCTCGCTTTCGCACCCCTTTGCCACCATGCTTTGAACGGGACATCAGCGCTTTGCAGTGCCCAACCGCCAGCCTCGCTTCCGCGTTCGCGGAAACTGGGCGCGCCTGTCTTTCGCGGACCTCGGAGGCGTTTATTGTATGTCCGAGATGCTTCCTCCTCCCTACGTTTCCTCGTCGACACAGGGGCCGAGGTCAGCCTCCTTCCAGCCTCCCACAGGGATAAACGCTTCCCCTCCTCCCGCACTCTGGAAGCTGCCAACACATCGCCCATCAACACCTACAGCGAGAACCCTCTCGCTGGAAGGTGAGCCCGCCCAATGATTCCAGTGGATCTTCCTCGTCGCCGAAGTCTCACAACCCATCATCGGCGCCGACTTCTTGGCGCACTACGGTCTGATGGTTGATCTTCAAGGTATGGCCCTAATCCACCAATCCGGGGTCCGCACGCACGCTGCTCCAGCTCTGGTAAGTACCCCCCTAATGTATACAGTGCTTCCCAGGACCTACGCCTTCAAGAACATCTTGCGGAAGTTCCCGGCCTTGATCAAGCCGATCAACCAAGCCACCCAACCACGGCACGAAGTCCGGCACCATATCGTGACCCACGGTCCCCCTGCCCACTCTCGCTGCCGTCCACTCGCCCCCGACAGATATCGCAGTGCTAGGGCGGAGTTCGACCATATGATGCAGTTGGGGATTATACGCCCTTCCAGCAGTCAATGGGCGGCCCCTCTGCATCTAGTGAAGAAGAAGGATGGTGACTGGCGCCCGTGCGGGGATTAACGTCACCTGAATACGATCACCGCTCCCGACAGATACCCTCTGCCGCATCTGCACTCCTTCTCCCACGAGCTGTCTGGCTGTACGGTCTTTTCCAGGACCGACCTCGTGCGGGCCTTCCACAAATCCCGATCGCTGAGGAGGACATCCCCAAGACGGCCGTCATTACACCTTTCGGCCTCTTCGAATTCCTCAGGATGCCCTTCGGTCTCCAGAACGCCGCTCAGACCTTCCAATGCTTCATAAACGACGTGACTCGCGGCCTTGAGGGCGTCTTCGCTTACATCGACGAAATCCTCGTCGCCAGCACCTCAGAAGCAGACCACGCCCGTCATCTCCGCGCCCTCTTCAGCAGACTGCAAGAAGCGGGCGTCATCATCAACCTGGGAAAATGCCAGTTCGGTGTCGCTTCCCTCTCCTTCCTCGGCCACACTCTCACCCCCCAAGGCATCACCCCAGCGCAAGAGAAGGTCACCGCTATAAGGAAGTTCCCCAGGACAGCGACCGACAAACAGCTGTGGAAATTCCTGGGCATGTTTAACCTACAGAAGGTTCGTCCCCGGGTGTGCCCAGCTCCTCAAGCCCCTTCACGCCCTGATCACACCTAACAGGGCCAGCAGAAACACCAAAGTCGAG
Source organism: Penaeus vannamei (assembly GCF_003789085.1). Classification (NCBI taxonomy): domain Eukaryota; kingdom Metazoa; phylum Arthropoda; class Malacostraca; order Decapoda; family Penaeidae; genus Penaeus; species Penaeus vannamei. Next base: position 2,847 of record NW_020870815.1, read on the forward strand.
TGGACGTCCCTGACAAACGAAGCCTTCTAAGCCTGTAAAGAAGCCCTGGCCTCTGCCACCCTGCTTAACCACCCTCTGCCGGAAGCTCCTCTCAGCATAGCGGTCGACGCCTCTGACACTGCCATCGGTGCTGTCCTCCAGCAACGTCAGGGTAAGCAATGGCAACCCCTTGCCTTCTTTTCGCAGACCCTTTCGCCACGCCAGTCACGGTACAGTGCCTTTGGAAGAGAACTCCTGGCAGCATACTCCGTGGTGAAGCATGTCCAACCGTTTGTGGATGCAAAGGAATTCCACATCCTGACGGACCATAAACCCCTCACCTTCGCCTTACACTCGAGGACCCGCCGCCAATCCCCTCGCGAGGAGCGCCACCTGGACTACATCTCGCAGTTCACGACGGACATCCGGCACATTCGGGGCGTGGACAACGAGGCCGCCGATGCTCTATGGAGGGTTACCATATCCGCAGCGACCCTCACCGACGACGAAGTGGATTATCATCTGGTCAGCAGAGAGCAACGGCAGGACGCGTCCATGACTCCTCTCATCGAGGGCCAGTCTTCCCATAACCTTGAGAGAGTTAGGATCCCGAACTCCCGGGATGACCTTCTCTGCGACGTCTCCCTCGGCTACCCCCGCCTTCTCTCCGTCGGCGATTCTTCGATGCCTACCACCAGCATCGTGGCAAAGGCCACACCCATCCGCGAAATCACCGCAGCGACAGTCGCCAAGACCTTCATTAACATCTGGGTCTCCCGCTTCGGCACCCCGGACACCGTCACGACTGACCGCGGCGCCCAGTTCGAATCCGAACTTTGGCGCCACCTCATGATCCTGCTCAGGTCCAAGCGGGTCAGGATGACCGCCTACCATCCCTGCGCCAACGGCATGGTCGAGCGACTCCACCACCACATGAAGCAGGCCCTAACATCCTCCTCCTCCAACAGGAGGTGGGTCGACCAGCTTCCCCTTGTCTTCCTCAACATCCGGACGTCATTTAAAGAGGACCTGCAGTGCACCACCGCAGAAATGGTCTACGGAACCACGCTCGCCCTTCCCGCGGATTTCCTCGTCAAGGCCAGCACCATCGAGCCGGGAACTTTCGTTAGGCAGCTCTGCGACCGAATGTCACGGGTACGCAGCCGACCAACGAGACCCTCTAGGCAACAGGACTTCTACATACCCCCAGGACTCCAAGACTGCTCGCACGTTTTCATAAGAAAACACCCGAAACCCCCTCTCTGCCCTCCCGACGAAGGGCCCTTCCCGGTCATCAGAAGAGGGGAGAAGACGATTACCATCCGCCGCCCTAAGGGACAAGACACCGTGACCATCGACCGAGTCAAGCCCGCGCACCTGCAGCAGCCCTTCAGGATCGCCATAGTCCGTTTCGCGACCGCTACACTAGAGGGGGAGTGCTGTAGCGGCTCCTGATTGGCCGTCAACGCAGGACCGCACCCGACACGCGATTGGCCGACTCCCGCCGTGGAACCGCCCACATCGGCCGAGCTGACATCGGCGGTCAGGTTCTTAAGCCGCCGAACCTGAGGCGGAATCATCATTCTCCACTCAGCTGTTGACATGACTATACTTTTACTCGGTTCCTCAAAATAAAGAGATAAAAATCCAGTCTGGTTTCTTAACCTCTACAGTAAGACGGCGCGTGATAACGAATCTACGAAACGAGAATAAAAAGTATTCACTTACCAACAGTATTATCTTCCTATCAACAAAAATTCATGAGCTTGCAGCTAACCTGGCAAAATAACGTCAAAGAAACTTTGTTTGCTGGCCTAACTCAGTCTCGTGCTTTGAGAAACGCGCTGGGAATGTTATGGATTTGTTATACGCAGACACCAACATGGCGGACATGCGCAGTGACATCGCTAACATAAGAAAGGGCAAGAAAGTACAGAGAGAGGGTATATTCTAACATTGGTATAAGAGTGTATTTCTATATAGGGTGTAAGGTAGGTCATATTTCCCAGGGGATGTAAGGAAGGGCTGGGCTTTTTATTTTATTTTATTTTTTCACAAAACCCAAACGCCCTAACGCTCAAGTAATTACTGGGCTTGTCCGCGGAAGGGTTATACTAATATCTCTTTTAATAATACTGCTCTGGACACTATCATTACATTTAGTAGTTTGTAGTACAGTCATTAATGTTAATACTATTACATCTATAACTATTTAATGTCACTTTTATCAGCACACTTATATCACATTTATCCAAGAAATTGCTGATACAAGTACTGTGCTATTATTTTGATACCACTATTATTGTGTTATTGTTACCACTACTCTTGGTACTATTACTGGTATTACTGGTGATATCTTCATACTACCACTTTTAATAGTATCGCTGATATGATCACCGGTGATATACCTCTGTTACTGATTCCAGTATCATTGCGCTAGTATAATTAAAGTGTTTATCAATACATTTATTATTGATCACACTGTTATTAATGATTTTTGTACTAGTTTAACTAAATGTGATTATTAATACATTTATTATTGTCATACAGTGTCATAATTCGTGTTGTTACTATATATACTATCCCCCCACCAAAAAACAAAACAGTGAAAAGGAGAAAGAAGAAAAAAGAAGAAGGAAGAGAAGTTAATGGATGAAGGTAGACAGAAAGCCTCTCCACCCGAAGGAAGAGGAAAGGGGGAGGTTAATGAGAATGAAAGTGTAAACGAGGAAGTAGCTGAAAACAAGAGTAAAGATGGGGATAAAAGAGAAGGAAAAGTGTGCAGCAAAATGAATTATGAAGATGAGAACAAACCAAGGGACCAAAGCGAAAACGAAGACGACAAAGATGATCTCGATGATAGATACGATAACGAAAGAAGCGACAGCTCTGATGGAGGACACAGAAGAAACACAAAACAAAAACAAGATGACATGACAAAGAGAAAAGTAGAAGACAAGGCAGAGGAGGAGACGAGGAAGAAAGGAGACAGAGCAAAGCAAACACATGAAAACAAACGGCAAGTAGATGTAGAAGATCAAGAAGAAATGAGAAAGAAAGAAGCCCTGAAAAAGCAAGAATTTCAAAGGAGTCGCAAGGAAATGACGAATCAAGAAGGAAAGACACTGTTAGAAGCTAAGCAGAAAATACAAGTAAACGAGATGGACAAGGGAAACTGGCGTAAAATTACGAATGAACAAGAAATAAGCACTCAGACCGAAGAAGAAAAGGAAACACAGGAAGGAAAAGGAAATTTGAACATGGAAGCTCGAGATGAGGACGAGGACCAGGAACAGGCCGCGAGTATTAGATCAGGAAATAGGGGCAAGGAGTCCCAAGATGAAGACGAAGGTCGGTATCAAGACAGGAATATTCGAACAGGAAGCAGACAAAGGGAGTCCCAAGATGAAGAAGACGAAGGTCGGTATCAAGACAGGAATATTCGAACGGGAAGCAGGCAAAGGGAGTCCCAAGATGAAGACGAAGGTCGGTATCAAGACAGGAATATTCGAACAGGAAGTAGACAAAGGGAGTCCCAAGATGAAGAAGACGAAGGTCGGTATCAAGACAGGAATATTCGAACAGGAAGCAGGCAAAGGGAGTCCCAAGATGAAGACGAAGGTCGGTATCAAGACAGGAATATTCGAACAGGAAGCAGGCAAAGGGAGTCCCAAGATGAAGACGAAGGTCGGTATCAAGACAGGAATATTCGAACAGGAAGTAGACAAAGGGAGTCCCAAGATGAAGAAGACGAAGGTCGGTATCAAGACAGGAATATTCGAACAGGAAGCAGACAAAGGGAGTCCCGAAGACGAAGGTCGGTATCAGACAGAATATTCGAACGGAAGCAGCAAAGGGAGTCCCAAGATGAAGACGAAGTATCAAGAAGGAATATTCGAACCAAAGGAGTCCAAGATGAAGACGAAGGTCGGTATCAAGACAGGAATATTCGAACAGGAAGCAGACAAAGGGAGTCCCAAGATGAAGAAGACGAAGGTCGGTATCAAGACAGGAATATTCGAACGGGAAGCAGGCAAAGGGAGTCCCAAGATGAAGACGAAGGTCGGTATCAAGACAGGAATATTCGAACAGGAAGTAGACAAAGGGAGTCCCAAGATGAAGAAGACGAAGGTCGGTATCAAGACAGGAATATTCGAACGGGAAGCAAGCAAAGGGAGTCCCAAGATGAAGAAGACGAAGGCCGGTATCAAGACAGGAATATTCGAACAGGAAGCAGACAAAGGGAGTCCCAAGATGAAGACGAAGGTCGGTATCAAGACAGGAATATTCGAACAGAGAGCAGACAAAGGGAGTCCCAAGATGAAGACGAAGGTCGGTATCAAGACAGAAATATTCGAACGGGAAGCAGACAAAGGGAGTCCCAAGATGAAGACGAAGGTCGGTATCAAGACAGAAATATTCGAACGGGAAGCAGACAAAGGGAGTCCCAAGATGAAGACGAAGGTCGGTATCAAGACAGGAATATTCGAACGGAGAGCAGACAAAGGGAGTCCCAAGATGAAGAAGACGAAGGTCGGTATCAAGACAGGAATATTCGAACGGAGAGCAGACAAAGGGAGTCCCAAGATGAAGAAGACGAAGGCCGGTATCAAGACAGGAATATTCGAACGGGAAGCAGACAAAGGGAGTCCCAAGATGAAGAAGACGAAGGTCGGTATCAAGACAGGAATATTCGAACGGGAAGCAGCAAAGGGAGTCCCAAGAGAAGAAGACGAAGGTCGGTATCAAGACAGGAATATTCGAACGGGAAGCAGGCAAAGGGAGTCCCAAGATGAAGACGAAGGTCGGTATCAAGACAGGAATATTCGAACGGGAAGCAGACAAAGGGAGTCCCAAGATGAAGAACGAAGGTCGGTATCAAGACAGGAAATATTCGAACGGGAAGCAGGACAAAGGGAGTCCAAGATGAAGAAGACGAAGGTCGGTATCAAGACAGGAATATTCGAACGGGAAGCAGGCAAAGGGAGTCCCAAGATGAAGAAGACGAAGGTCGGTATCAAGACAGGAATATTCGAACGGGAAGCAGACAAAGGGAGTCCCAAGATGAAGAAGACGAAGGTCGGTATCAAGACAGGAATATTCGAACGGGAAGCAGGCAAAGGGAGTCCCAAGATGAAGAAGACGAAGGTCGGTATCAAGACAGGAATATTCGAACGGAGAGCAGACAAAGGGAGTCCCAAGATGAAGACGAAGGTCGGTATCAAGACAGGAATATTCGAACGGAAGCAGACAAAGGGAGTCCCAAGATGAAGACGAAGGTCGGTATCAAGACAGGAATATTCGAACGGGAAGCAGACAAAGGGAGTCCCAAGATGAAGAAGACGAAGGCCGGTATCAAGACAGAAATATTCGAACAGGAAGCAGACAAAGGGAGTCCCAAGATGAAGAAGACGAAGGCCGGTATCAAGACAGAAATATTCGAACAGGAAGCAGACAAAGGAGTCCCAAGATGAAGAAGACGAAGGCGGTATCAAGACAGGAATATTCGAACGGGAAGCAGACAAAGGGAGTCCCAAGATGAAGAAGACGAAGGTCGGTATCAAGACAGGAATATTCGAACGGGAAGCAGACAAAGGGAGTCCCAAGATGAAGACGAAGGTCGGTATCAAGACAGGAATATTCGAACGGGAAGCAGACAAAGGGAGTCCCAAGATGAAGAACACGAAGGTCGGTATCAAGACAGAAATATTCGAACAGGAAGCAGACAAAGGGAGTCCCAAGATGAGAAGACGAAGGCCGGTATCAAGACAAAATAGCAGGAAGCAGACAAAGGGAGTCCCAAGATGAAGAAGACGAAGGTCGGTATCAAGACAGGAATATTCGAACAGGAAGCAGACAAAGGGAGTCCCAAGATGAAGAAGACGAAGGTCGGTATCAAGACAGAATATTCGAACAGGAAGCAGACAAAGGGAGTCCAAGATGAAGAAGACGAAGGTCGGTATCAAGACAGAATATTCGAACGGGAAGCAGACAAAGGGAGTCCCAAGATGAAGAAGACGAAGGTCGGTATCAAGACAGGAATATTCGAACGGAAGCAGACAAAGGGAGTCCCAAGATGAAGAAGACGAAGGTCGGTATCAAGACAGGAATATTCGAACAGGAAGCAGACAAAGGGAGTCCCAAGATGAAGACGAAGGTCGGTATCAAGACAGAATATTCGAACAAGCAGACAAAGGGAGTCCCAAGATGAAGAAGACGAAGGTCGGTATCAAGACAGAAATCGAACGGAAGCAGACAAAGGAGTCCCAAGATGAAGACGAAGGTCGGTATCAAGACAGGAATATTCGAACAGGAAGCAACAAAGGAGTCCAAGATGAAGAAGACGAAGGTCGGTATCAAGACAGGAATATTCGAACGGGAAGCAGACAAAGGGAGTCCCAAGATGAAGACGAAGGTCGGTATCAAGACAGGAATATTCGAACAGGAAGCAGACAAAGGGAGTCCCAAGATGAAGAAGACGAAGGTCGGTATCAAGACAGGAATATTCGAACGGAAGCAGACAAAGGGAGTCCCAGAAGACGAAGGTCGGTATCAAGACAGGAATATTCGAACCAAAGGGAGTCCCAAGATGAAGAAGACGAAGGTCGGTATCAAGACGGAATATTCGAACAGGAAGCAGACAAAGGGAGTCCCAAGATGAGAAGACGAAGGTCGGTATCAAGACAGGAATATTCGAACAGGAAGCAGACAAAGGGAGTCCCAAGATGAAGAAGACGAAGGTCGGTATCAAGACAGAAATATTCGAACAGGAAGCAGACAAAGGGAGTCCCAAGATGAAGACGAAGGTCGGTATCAAGACAGAAATATTCGAACAGGAAGCAGACAAAGGGAGTCCCAAGATGAAGACGAAGGTCGGTATCAAGACAGAAATATTCGAACAGGAAGCAGACAAAGGGAGTCCCAAGATGAAGACGAAGGTCGGGAATATTCGAACGGGAAGCAGAGAGTATGAAGACGAAGGTCGGTATCAAGACAGAAATATTCGAACAGGAAGCAGACAAAGGGAGTCCCAAGATGAAGACGAAGGTCGGTATCAAGACAGAAATATTCGAACGGGAAGCAGACAAAGGGAGTCCCAAGATGAAGAAGACGAAGGTCGGTATCAAGACAGGAATATTCGAACGGGAAGCAGACAAAGGGAGTCCCAAGATGAA
>NW_020870815.1:20000-22500 GCF_003789085.1 Penaeus vannamei
TAGTCTATAACCACAACAAACAACAAAGGGGACAAAATCCCACCCTGAATTACCCCAGACAACTTCAAAAGCATCACTCAATGAACCATCACCATAACCTTATATGTATACTCATGTAGATTTGTCACCAGAATCACCAATCACACTTGAACACCATAAAGCCACAACACCTTCCCCATCGCTCCCCTCGAAACACTATCAAATGCTTTATCAAAATCAACGAAACACAAACTTAGTGGGACCATTTCATTCGCCCGTTGCATCACATGCCAAACCACAAATAACTGATCATTACATCCACGACCTTTTCTAAACCCAGATTGTTCATCCCTCAAAATTCTATCACCTACTCCAACCTATTTAGTAAAACTTTACAAAACACTTTCAAAGCTATTGGTAACAAAGTAATCCCTCTCCAATTTCCACAATCACTCAATTCACCTTTCTTTGGAATCTTAAAAATCCCACTTTTCCACTTAGATGGTATCACCCCACTCTCCTTAATTTTATTAAACAACTTAACGAAAACCATCAAGCTATTTTCATTCACTTCAAGCATCTCTGAAAAAAATTCATCCTCCCCAGGTACGTTAGTTATTCATTGTTTTATTGCCTTCTCAACTGCATTTACCGTTATCTCTCCACTCTTTATATCCAAATCATTTTCCGCAGCGGGTATATCCTCCTTCGATGGTATCGGTCTATTTAGTACAGTTTCAAAGTGTTCCTTCCATCTATTCCTTATGTCGTTATCTATAGACAGTAAATTTCCCTTGTCTTCTTTTGTCCCTCCTAGTCAATCTCCTGACCAGAATGCAAACTCCTCTACTCTGCCCTTGCTAGCTCGATTTCGCGATCATCAATCCTACTTGCTTCACTCCTTAGCCTTGCATTTCTCCTCTTCTTAATCATACCCCACGTTTCTTCCGACATCCACTTCCTTCTCCTAGCTGTGCGCCTTCTGATCGTACAATCTGCAAGTTCTTTCAAAACTTTCACATCACCCCATATATCATCAGCAGTCATCTCCTCCTCCAAAGCTTCCAACGCCACAAACCTATTCCTACACTCTCCTTTAAATCCTCCATTTCCTCTCCATCCCTTTTAAACAGATCAATATCGTACCCACATACCCTAGCATTCCCTTTTTGGTTCAAGTTTAAATCTTAATTTTGATTCCCCAAGTTGATGATCACTGCCATCACCTCCTCGTTTTACACAAACATCCAACAAAAAACTCTGTTGCCTCCTACTGATGGCAATATGATAAATTTGATTTTTGTGCTTGCTGCAAGGCGAAGTCCACGTAGTTTTGTGTATGTCGCGGTGTTGAAAAAGTGTGCCCCCGATGACCAAATCATTTGCTAAACAAAATCTAGTCCCATTTTCATTCATTCTACTTCCAGCGCCTAACTTCCCCATTCATTTCTCAAACCCTTCATTAGACCTTCCCAAAACTGCGTAAAAGTCATCAAAGCACAGCAGAAAACATGCCTGGCGACTCTTCCTAATGGTTCTTGTAGCTTCTCATAAAAATAATCTTTCATGTCATCGGGCGCATTGTTTGTAGGGGCGTAACAAACCAGCATACTGATGTTGCCGTGCACTGACTTAAACCTTGCATAGAGCAGACGGTTATCAATAAGTTCCCACTCACTTAAAGCTTTATTTGCATTCCGACTAACTACCAAGCCAACCCCTTGTAGTGAAAGACATCCCTTCTACCAGATATCAACATACTCCATCCTCAAAATTCATTGTCTATTCCATTCAGTTGTCTCTGCCACAGCACATATGTCTAAATCGTATTTTTGAAAATTTGAGACCAATTCCTCCATTATTACTTCCTGTCTCAGTGTTTTTACATTCCAATTTCCAATCTTTATTGCCGTTTTCGCACTAATAAGCCTACCTAAAGACCATGAGATCCCTAGCACCCCTTGCCCAGTTAAGGGCTGCACGGGATTAGCAGCCATATTTTCATCTTCTGAATTCCTTAAGGTTTCTTTGGCTAGATATATGGACGCTTCGCCGCAATATCTCAGTAGCAGTGGATAGCTAACTTGTCCAGTTGCCCAGCTATGCTAAGGCTAAGCGCGTGCTGGCGTGCTCCAAATCGGCCACTGACAAGTGCTTCTGCCCGACGGAGTATCCACCCTCCTGACTGCCAACGGTAGAGGACGATCATTTCCTCACTAACCCAACACTAACAATTATAGTGTAGGCCACACTCACCACGTATATATATATATATATATATATATATATATATATATATATATATATATATATATATATTATATATATATACACACACACACACGTGCGTGTGTGTTTGTAGTGTGGTTTATGTGTGTGTTCATATATATATATATATATATATATATATATATATATATATATATATATATATATATATATATATATATATATATCTTGCTCAGCCCTTGTATATATTTTTTCTCTCTCTCATTCATTGTTTTCTCTCTCCCTTAACTCC
>NW_020870815.1:27500-33332 GCF_003789085.1 Penaeus vannamei
GGGTGAGTCATCTCCATCCTCTCATGAAACTATTGACCAAGATACATTTATGGTTACCTATACTTCCATTTCACCTGTTTAACCAAAAACTTTAAATCTTTCCAAAGGTTATTCTGATGGTTGTTAATGCTAAATAACTCTTCATTATAATATATAAAAGAGTAGATTTTAGGTTTTACTTCTTGTAATTATAACTAAATAATTATACAAATAACCATTTATCTAGCTACAACTGATATCTCATTGTGCACTCATTTGCTAAATGATGCCAAATAGGGTTTTCATTAAGATGATGTGGGGCTACCTTGTTAATTTGCCTTGATATTAAACATCCCACTCTTGTCTCACCTCTTCAGGAATATCCTTCCTTACTACTTCTGAGTCTTGACCGTGATAGAATGACCTCCTACAACACAAAATCAACCTGATTCCAGATGACTAACTGGTTTACATTACAAGTTAGCACATCCCTCACTGCACTTCGAAATTCCTGATTTTTTTTTCAAGAAAAAAAGTACCTCACTTTAGTCCACAGTTCCAATATTACATGCACCAAAGATGGGACAATGAGACCAACTATCGACGACAGATATCTAAACATACTGACTGGCAACGATCTGTTCAACTTGCTTTCTCTTTTGCCACTTCTATGGCCAAAGCAAGCAAACGCCCTCGCAAGAATAGTTGCATAAAAGGACGTTGCAGATCTGATGCGAGAACAGGAGAGACAGGGATGCCGACAGTCCACTCGTCACCGACTCCGGGCAACCAGGGCACGGGTCTCTTGTGGGGTTTCATATACACCTTCCCCTCAAAAAAAAAAAAACTCCAGGCAAGACCCCTATCATTCACTGCACGCCCCACAACCTCTTACATTGACACTGACCTCCTGAATCCTTTCCCATTCAAACATTATGACTAACAACAGTCGTATCTACTTTCAACTTACTTTCATCAATTATCGAAGACCCTTTATTACCTGTTGTAAGAAGACCATCTCCTGTCTCATTGAAAGAAAGAGAGAGAAAAGAAAAGAATTGAGAGAGGAGGGGCAATAATGTAGAAAGAAACAGGAAGAGAGCAAGATCATATTTTTGCTTATGACATCTTAAGGTATGGACCATGTCTAAACTTTATTTTAATTTATTGTAATAACATCGTAATATATTCATGTGGTATGATGAATTTCGTGAATCAAGATATTGTACTGTGTTTTTTGGTCCACACACAACATAGAAGCAGAATAGCACTGGAAAATGTATGGTTAGCCGATCATTATTGGCAGGCCGCGTGGGATCTCATCTACCCAGCGCAGGAAAAGTTGAACTGAGATCTCGCCACAAGTCACACATGTGATACTCTCAAAATATTGCAGAAGCTCACAGTCCAGAACTGTCTTATATGATGTCATGATTGTAGGCTGAGAACAGGTATAAGAAGTAAAGTGCTGTTGCCTTGCTTACTTGTAGGTGGCGATAAAAAATGTTGAGGTATAAAAAAGAGAGAATAGGGATGTGAGAAAGGAGGAGGATGGAAGGGAGTGAAAGATGAGCGGAAAGAGAGAGAGAGAAGGGAGGGTAGGGTTGGTGAGAGTGAGAGAGGTGGGGTTGCGGAGGAAGGCAGAGAGGGAAAGAGAGGAGAAGGAGAGAGGGGTGGGAGGGAGAGAAGAGGAGAGGGGGGGGGGGGGAATAATGCATTGTCGCGCATTTTTTATCATGAATATTATAACCTTTCCGATCGGGATTCGATCCCTCGCCGTCAATGCACGTAAATGCAAGATGGCCGCCCCAGACCACTCGTACAACGACCCCACTGAAAAGGAGTGAGCAACTAGGAGTTACTAGCACCCAGAGAGATTATCTATCTACTCATACATGAGTAAGGATAAGCGAAATTTCACACTCACTCCTGTGGGTACTCGTATTTATGGACAGAGCAGGACAAATCCCAAATCTGAGAAGCTGAGGTGCATTCTTTGAAAGATGGAATAATGCAATTCCGCATTTTTATCATGAATATTATAACCTCTTCAATCAGAATTCGATCCCTCGCAGCTGCACTGATGTGTGAAACTTCGCTATCCTTACTCATGTATGAGTAGGTAGGTATAATTTCTATGGATGCTAGTAAAGCTCCCAAACTCCTTTTTGGGTGGTCTGCAGCGGCCTTCTTGTATTCACGTGCATTGGCGGCGAGAGATCGAATCCCAATCGGAGTGGTTATAATATTCAGAGAGAGAGAGAGAGATAGGGGGGGCGAGAGGAGGGAGATCAATACAACATGATAACTCAATTTTGTTAGGAAGAAGTAAGAGATTAGGAGTTCAAAACTGCTTGATTTTTTTCCCAGGAACACCTGTCTGTAGAGAACTGACGAACTCAGGGGTCGGATTTGGCCGACTGATTGAAAACCAAGCTGGAAAAGAGTAGCTAGTTTTACATCTAGAATCAACTTGAAAAACATTGCAAGTTTCATCTCAGTCAATGAGATTGAAATGATTATAAAGATTAAGCCAATCAAAAGAACCATACTAAACTGATAGCACTCTTTTAAAAATGTATGTACACTACCATTTTGTTTTTTACACCAATAAAGTTTTCATGAAAGAAAAAAAAAGGTGGTAACTATTTATTCATTACTTTGAATCAGAAAGACATTCCGCTTCTAAAAACATGAATGTCAGAACTCTAAAATTTTGCATCTTCAAAATGTAAGTTAAGCAAATGGTTAGAGGTGAAATAAAAATAAATATGAAAACCATACATTTATGTATATATAATAATAATAATAATAATAATAATAATATAATAATAATAATAATAATAATAATAATAATAAATAATAATAATAATAAATAAATAATAAATAAATAAATAACAACCTATTATCTATCAGCATATAAAGACACGACATACTTTTACTGCTCAAGCTTACAACTTTAGCAATGACATTTTTGCTCTTTACCCTTTTATTTTTCTCTGTTGGAGATTTTAATGCTTAATATATATGGCGTGCAGTGCCAACAAAAATGCATAATATTTAAAGCACTCATATGTCATAATATCGTTAGAAAGAAAGAAGTTCCTGATAGATCACACCTAAGAGTATCATTAAATCCATTGGATCTTAGTTGATGTGATTTACATATAAAAAATGAGGACCTGGTGACAGAAATTTGATGTAATGAAAAAAAAGGCTAAGGGCCAGAGTGACTGGCATCTAGCCTTTCCCTTCAGTAGCAACTCGAGGTGGTGTTATGGCGTCTGATTTTGATGACGTCACTTGGGGTTTATTATTCATTTTTGTGTCTTCAATTTTCAAAAAGGAAGGAAAATAATGATTTTCAGGCTTATATTTTCATTGAACAATCATCAAACTAGCCTGTAGATGAGAAGAATGGGCGATTACGTTTATGCATGAATGATCTCAAGGGAATTTCTCGCAGTGGGAGTCAAGCTAAAAGCCTGTATTTTTTACTCTGCTTGAAGGAATTAAGTATACCTATTATTAATACCTCCATGAACTCAATTAATGAATGAAAGGTATGTTATTTGATGTCTATAAATAATAATAATAATATAATATAATAATAATAAAATAATAATAATAATATTAATCATAATAACAAACATTTACTTATATTGTTATTGCAGTTTTGTTGACTACTTAAGATAATATAGAGTCTGCCGGGTGAAAAGAGTCTATTGACAACTTGATAGAGCATAAAAATAACAATTAAAGACTGGGAAAGCGAAAAAACAAACAAACTGCAAAATGCTTATGCAGAAAAAGAAAAAACGTTGCGGGGGGGGCATGGAGTATTGACACTGCAAATGAGTGTTCATGTGGGCCTGGCACACATGTCACAAACCCAGGATAGTCATCACTCAAATAAGCCAATGAGTTAAACACGCTCATATATTTTGCTACAAAAAAGGTTCACTATTCCATCTTTTCCGGTGGCATTTTTGGATGTCACAAATGCTGTCTCGTGATCGGAGGCGAGACAGGCCTCTAAGCTCCGCCCATTTCTGTGACGTAATGGAAATGGTCACGGTTGACGGCTTGCTCTTTTACTGTACTGGTTATTATTCCAACAGGTACATAGTTTTGGAATATGATACCGAAGATAGCTTTTGATATCTTATGGTTGGGTAGTGCGCTGTTATAGATATCTAAAAGTACGAATATGCATGAAATATCCGAAGTAGGAGGACTGCATCTGGCAACTCGATTAATGTTAACGGTCTGCTCGATTCCTGTCACGCAAGAGGTGTTGCGTTTCCCGTAACCGCTGGAAAAGATGCCTTAAGCTTCGCCTATTTCTGTGATGTAAAGGGAATGGCTGCAGTTGATGCCTTTCTACTTTACTGTACTAATTTTTCCGACAAGTACACAGTATTTTGGATATCTAAGATGGCTTTTGATATCTTATGGTGGGTAGTGCGGTGTTACTGATATCCAATATAAGTACGAATATGCATGAAATATCCGAAGTAGGATATTTGTCTGGCAACTCGACAAATGTTTACTGCCTGCTCGATTCCTGTCATATTAGAGGTGTCGCGTTAACCGTAACTGCTGGAAAAGATGGAATATATCTTATAACTCTTCCTCATAAGCAATGAAACTGAAGGAAAATAACTAATGTGAATTTAGTCATTCAAATAACATCGAGTAATATCGCACATTTTCTTTGAAGTATTTTCAGTGAAAGATTAAAATAAATAAAATGCTTCACAGAATATTAAATGTAAAAACTCGGAAACAGAAAAGTATGACAATGTTTAATGGTTGAAACAAATAAATGTACAAGACATCAAAGGTCATATAGCATTGCGGTAAAGTATTGTGGCAAAAAGGGTTAAAAGGTGTTAACGATCAGGATAAATGTATTAGATGTCAAAGGTTTTAGTATGTTTTAAGGTAGCATCATAATGAAAAAGGTAAAGAGGGGGTGCAAATGGAGTAAATCGAAGATTAGTAAAGGACAGGGTTAAGGGCGTTGGGCAAATGGGTGAAATGGAGTGTATCTGTGGCTGAGGAAGCAATAGGTACACTGTTTAAGGAAAACTGCAAAAAGAGCTATTATGAAACAACCATGTGTAATACAAGTAGAGATGGCTGCTACAGAAGTCGAAGAATCTGGGGAATGAAATAAGGGAACTGTGAAAGGTGGTAAAGTATCAAGAAGACTGTCAGGAGATGAGGGACCTACAGCAGGGGACTGTTGCGACACGAGGGATTCATATGAGCATCCAGGCAGGAGAGGTAAGGATAATGGGGAACGAAGAGTGAATGGTGCACTTGGAGAAGGGGAGGATGGGGTGTGTTGGGGGAGGGTAGGAGGAATTTGAAGAGAATGAATATCGGCAAATACTTTGAATTTTGAGAGAATGGGAACAGAAGGGTTAGAGGGTGGATGTTTAGGAATATTTGGATGTCTTCAATGGAAGAGTTTCTGGACAGAAGTTGGGTGGGGGTGGGGGGGTCTAAGAAACAAATGTTCTCTGGTGATAAGAAGAGGGGATAGATGTTTGAGGAGCGGAGATGGTTAATGGTTAAACGCAAAATAAATGTGCTAGACATCCAAGGTCATATAGCACAACAGGTATAATAAACGGTGATGACAGGCGATACTTACTACGTGTCAACTATCTAGAGTAATGTTGAAAGGTTAAAGATGGGTAAAGGAGTTGATGAGGGAATGGGTTATGGTGGTTTAGGTAAGGGAATTAGATTAAGTGGAGGATATTTATGCATCTGAGGAAGGAGAACAGGTTGTCAAAGCAAAAGCTGTGGAATTCTATAACGATATCTGATAGGTTGGGG
>NW_020870815.1:46371-53871 GCF_003789085.1 Penaeus vannamei
TTTTAAGACGTGGTATATTGCTTAATATTTTACCTGCATTTTTCTTTTTTCTTCTTTTTTTATTTATTAATTACTTTGTACCCAAGTCGAATTGATAACTCACTTACTCACTCACTCACACTCTCTCTCTCCTCTCTCTCTCTCTCTCTCTCTCTCTCTCTCTCTCTCTCTCTCTCTCTCTCTCTCTCTCTCTCTCTCTCTCTTACTATTTTTTTTTTCTTTATCTGCATCTATATACCTTTTTATCAACATTAATATATAAATATATATATAATATATTATATATATATATATATATATATATATATATATAATGTATGTATATATATATATAATATATATATCACTTTCTATCTGCATCAATCTATTTATTCATCTCTGTCTATCTATCCATCTACCTTTCTATTTCTTCATTTCTATATGTCTGTCTAGTCATCCATATTATTTTCAACACACACCTATATATATAATATATCTTATATATATCATCTACATCAATCTATTTATTCATCTCTTCTATCTATCCATCTACCTTTCTATTTCTTCATTTCTATATGTCCGTCCAGTCATCCATATTATTTTCAACACACATATATAAGAAAGATAGATAGATGCAATATATAATTTCTAGGAAATTACGAAACAATTTTTCTTCTTCTTTTTTATTCTTAAAACCATTAATTTGATGTCGCAAAAACTTTCGACACCGATTCAAAATATATGGATAGAACAACTGGTCCTTTGCTGTGATATATCGATTATTTATTGCTTTTCACTTTGTTCTTCTTTTCTTTCGTTGTGTATTGTTTCAGGTCATTACTCTGGGCTGTTCACGCTATGGGTGAGACTTGAAATATATTGGTTGTTTGGCTATGTGTAAGTTACTTCATTATCGTGTTTTATGTGTGTTTATGTGTTTAATTGTGTATAGGTGTCTTTGTTGGTCTGTTCACTTACTCATTCTTGTGTATTTGTGCATAGTTGGTGTGTTGTGTGTTTGTGTTTAATTGTTTGTCTCTAGGATTCTATTTTTTTATCTATCTCTTAATTCTTATTTTCGTCCTGGGAGTGTGGTAGTGAGGACTAAATAATAAATGTTTTATAACTGAATATCTATTGTATTGTGGCATAAAATATAAATCTGAGGTAGAACGCATCCGCGACGTTGTACGATATACATTTTACAGTGGTGTATGCAATGTACAATGACAATCAATACAAAATACAATGGCATGCAATATGTACTGTGTGCAGGGATTTGCAAGGTACATGATGCCCATTTCTATGCAACAGATGATATATATAGAGATATATATATATATACGAAAGATAAATGATTAGGTCGTCTTTAATAATCTACTATTTCTTCACGTTATCTCATTTCTCTACATTCTGTAAAAAGCTAATTTTCATTTTGGTACATAAATTGAGAGCTGTAGACATGCTCTACAGTATACATTCATATATTTGATTTAGACTCTAATGTCCTGTCTACAAGAACGCGAAAGATTGTGGTTTTAAGATAATTTGCATAGGATCACATTACACGTTTCTTGAATAATGCATATTTGTATTTGTGTGTGACAATGCAATCATCACATTACTCCATCTTGGTGAAAATACTAGTTGGCAACTTCTGAACTCAGCCTTTATCCATTACAAATATTGAATATTGATTTTGTTTCCTTTTTCTAGGTTTCTTTTTGTCTTATTGATTATTTTATCTTATTTCTTTAGTGTCATTATTATTATTGAATCATTTTAATAGAAAGTATACTAAAAACACTCACCATAGAATATCACACAAATTGTTGGGATTATTAACATCCCACGTGATGTGAGATGCTAGATATAGCTAGATACATGACTATTTGTATAATTTTCTCGCTATTATAATTATCAGAGGTAAAACCAAAAATATCTCTTTTATTTATGATAAAAGCGAGTTCCATGCCATTAACTGCCGTCACAATACTCTAGGGAAAAAGGAAATTTAGTTTTTGGGTTCCATAGACTAAATGGAAGCGGACCTACCTAGTTATACTTTCCTTGAGTTACAGTAAAACGGAGTGTAATAAATGCGGTATGCCTCCACTAATTCATATATTGCAAATAGTGTTGTGTTTACACTTACGTTTACTGTGTGGTGGGGTTTGTAGTACCCACAAAAGAAAAGTCTGCAGCATTTTTTTTTTTTTTTTTTTTATCAGGTTCCTTAAAAAAAAAGTTACAAAAACTATCCCACAAAAACAAAAAATCTCCACGTTTTCACGGCAGGAAAGAGCCTACGACTGACATGCAGCAGTGCTGAGTCTGTCCATGAATACTTGGAGACGGGGGTTGGGGGCGGCAGACCCTGATGGGAGGGTCGCAAATGGAACAGCCATTCTGCAATTTTCCTGATACCTTTCATGCCTTTCCTTGCTATCGGGGCCAAGAATGTTGGGGTTAGGAAGAGGCTCTGCAGCATAATTCCCCCTTATATATGTACTAGAGGGTGAGAGGAATTCATTGATGAGTCCCACAGCACCGTGTGGAGATTAGGTGTACGACAGCTTCGAGTCTTGGAGTCTGGCAGCGGCATTCCGTTGGCCAATCTGTAATCTGTGAAGTCACGTTCCTAGATTCCGGACGTCCTAAATTTTTACCCAATTCTTTTTTTCTTCTTCCTTGTTTTGTCTATCGTTTACGTTACCTACGATTGACTTTAAAGTATAAAGGAAATCGTGCTTGGTAAAAACGTTCTGATTTTTTCCCGCGTGCCGTGCAGTTCGTGGTTAACGGAAAAATTATGTAGGCCTATTGAGCAAAAGGCCACCAATCAAGTGGTGCTTCGAAGGGCATTTAATCAAATTTGTCTGATCAAAAGTGTTTTTTTTTTTCAATCACCAAAAAGCGCCACGCACCCTACGAAAAAGAGTGAATGAAAAAGGGCGGAGCTGGAAGCCACGACATTCCCTGGCGGAAAGGAGCGCGGTTGGTTGGGGTAATGATAATGATGATAATATTTATCTTTATTATCATTATACCATTATTATTATTATGATATGATTACTATTGCCATTATGGTTATTAAACTGATAGTAACAGTAGTAGTGGTAGTAATTGTAATAATGATAATAATAATGACATTGATAAAAATAATGATTTTGATGATGATATCAATAATAGAATAATAATATTAACATATAGTAATAACAATATTAATAACTATAACAGAGCAAACAACAAAACAAATGAAAATAATGCCAACAACCATGATGATAATGACCTCTAACCATACCAGCTCTCCTCACGTTTGTTTGTCATGCCTGTTGCCGGTTTAAATTGGATCGACACAACCAGACACAATTTACAAGCGTCACGTTAGAGGAGGAAAATGTCATTGTTTAAATATTTATAAACGTGTTGGATATATCTTCAAACTAACCCACACACATCCATTTTATACTACCTCGTGTTAGTTATCCAGATCAATTCTATAGGATTATATATACATTGAAATAACTGTATAACTGAATTATTTTATAAGCCTGATGATTAAAAACATTATAATTACCCTCCAATGCCGTTCAAATGAAAGGCTATCAGGAACAGAAAACAAAGCACTTGATTCTGAGACACAAAAATAAATATTTAATCTGAGACATTTTTTTCTCAAGTAACTCAAATTGCAGAGGACAGTTTGAAAATGATTCGAGGAAAGTACAAGAATTTGATATAAAATTCCGTCTTCTATATCTATATGGGGAAAACAAAATTATAATTTAGTTAATTATATTATTAATTTGATAGCAATGTTTAATTAAGACTAAAAACTACATCTTGCTAATATCTAAAAGCATAATTGAACATCAGCAATAACAGTGTAATTATAGTAATGACAGTAATAAGTAATTATCAACAGACCTATCTAATATTCATAAGCAAAGCCTCATCAGGCAAATGGTGTTCGAATCGATTAGATATGAACATTTAATTCATTATTCACTCTAATAGTCTCTAACATGAAGCAACCACGATAGGCTAATGGAAATTGCCTACTTCTGACTAACAATGGAATATTATTTGTTTGTTTTTTGTTCCTGGAAATTCTTGCACATTTTTTTCTTGATTTATTATGAATTTTAGTTTCTTTTGTTTATTTATTTATTATTATTCATTTATGCATAGTATTTCTTTATGTTACTGTTGTTATAATATTCATTATAAGTTTAATAATTATCGTTATAATTGTCATCTTTATTATAATTTATCATTCTGTCGTTGTCATTGTTGCTACTTTATTGTAATTATAATCGTTTATCATTATCATCATTAGTAGTAATAGTAGTTGTTGTTGTAATGTAGTTAGTAGTAGTGTAGTAGTAGTAGTAGTAGCAGTCAGCATAGTAGATGTAGTAGATAATAAGCAGTATTGATAGTAGTAGTAGTGTAGTAAGTAGTAGTTGTAGCATTGATAATAGTACTAGTGGTAGCAGTAGTATCTTAATTCTTATCATTATCAATCATATCATTGATACAATTTCCATTCCATTCATTCCTATTGTTATCATCATCAATGCTGACAGTAGTAGTGATATTGACAGCAGTTGTATCAATATCGCCATCAATAATATATACAACAGTAAAATACAAACTATGATAACTACCCAATTATTTCCCGCAGATACACTTTGGGCTTCACGACAGTCCGGCAAAAGAATACCCCTTGGACTCTAACCCAGCATGACCTGAGGCTCTACCCCGGCATGACCTGAGGAATCTTGAGTTTGTGAAGCAGAAAAAGAAAAGGAAGATATATCTTTCTTTTTAATCTTGGAGAGTTTTCCTTTGTCTGTGCAAGCATGTGGACACGAAAGAAGCTAAGAGACACAGAATCGAACTGAAAGAAAAAACAAATAACAGTAATAGAACCTATCCTGAATTAACACGTAGAGAAAGAAAATAAACATTATAATAAAGAGAGAGAACAGACCTAGAAAGAAAAAATAAATAAGGAAAAGAAGCTGGCAAAGGAAAGGGAGGAAAATACAATAAACAAGGCAGAAAACTGAAGGCAAATCAAGCACAATGGGAGGGACGTTTGGCAAGCACGGATCATGGGTGGTCGACCATTCAATGGATGACATTCCCCTTGACTTTATGAATGGAGGCACGAGGCACGGGTCCATCGCTACTATAACGGCCGGGTGAGTAGGATCTCTTAGGGATATGCGAGGGTGTATGTGTGATCTTGTTTTGTCTTTGTTTATTATTTTTTACTTTTATTTCTTCTGTTTCTCAGTTTTCTTTCTCTCTCTTTCTTTAATATCTCTCTCTCTCTCTCTCTCTCTCTCTCTCTCTCTCTCTCTCTCTCTCTCTCTCTCTCTCTCTCTCTCTCTCTCCTCCTCTCTCTCTCTCTCTCTCTCTCTCTCTCTCTCTCTCTCTCTCTCTCTCTCTCTCTCTCTCTCTCTCTCTCTCTCTCTCTCTCTCTCTCTCTCCCTCTCCTTCCCTTCTCCCTTTCCTCTTCCTTCATCCTCTCCTTTTCTCTCTTCTCTATGTGTGTGTGTGTGTGTGTGTGTGTGTGTGTGTGTGTGTGTGTGTGTGTGTGTGTGTGTGTGTGCGTGTGTGTGTGTGTGTGTGTGTATAAGTGTATGATATATATATATATATATATATATATATATATATATATATATATATATATATTATATATATATATATATATGTATATATATATATATATATATATTATGTATATATATGTATGTATATATATATATATATATATATATATATATATATATATATATAATATATATATTATATAATATATACATGCTAAAAACGATTGATTCCGTCTTTATTCAAGTTTAGGACCTTACCCTTGACTTCTCACCCACCGCTTACTACCTCACCCTCAACCTCCAGCTCATCTGTACTGGGAGACTGACTCTTAATGGCATGACCTCACCTTTCCATCTCCGAGCTCATACTTACCCAAATTATCCTCGACCTCCCATTTCTTGTTGACAACCTTGGATTTACACTTGATTTTATGCACGTCAACCTCCAACTCCGCCTCACACTTCATTCTTCACGTCAGACCACATCCTCCACTTCAGACCTCATCCTCCACCTAAGAACTCATCTTCCACTTGAGACCTCATCCTTCATTCCTTAAACCACACCACCTCATTCTCCATCTCAGACCTCAACCTCCATGTCAGACCTCATCCTCCACCTAACACCTCATCCTCCACCTCATCCTGTTCTCATACCTCAACCTTCATCCTCAACCCCCCTTCACACCTCATATCCTCCATCTCTTACCTTGATCTCCAACCTGGCCTTATCCTCCACCTCATCCTCGTGGTTGTCTTCCCCTTGATTTCTGACTTCACCCTCAACCTTCACCTTCTCCTAATTACGAGGACGACCTGTCTTCACACTTAACTCCTCGCCCTCGACCTATACCTCCTATTTCCCCCTTCACACTCCACCTCATACTTAGCCCTTCGGCCTCTCTCAACTCCCACAGTCTTAAGTATTTACTTACACACCTCACACTGAGTTACGTCCTCAACTCGACTATTCAACCTCCCACCTAAGCTTAACTTCATTCTCCACCATTCACCTCACATTCAAAACACGTAAAACCTCGCCCTCGAACGCCACCTCACCCTGACCTCTTCTCCGACCTCACCCTTTGCCTCACATTCTCATCTGTTACTTTACCTCGACCTTAAACCACCAAAACAACCTCCTATGCCTCACCCTCACCCTCGACCTCTTTTCACCTCACCCTCGACCTCCTTTTCTGCCTTAAACCTCGACCTCCCTTTTACACCTCACCGTCGACCTATCCTCACCCTCGACCTCCTCCTCAACCTCAGCTTTCGACCTCCTTTACCACCTCACCCTCAACTTACTTTTCCAATCTTCGCCTCAACCTTCGACCAAATTTACCATTAACCCTCGACCTCATTCCTCTACCCAACCTCACCTCGACATCCATTCCTCCTCACCCTCGTGACCCTCCTCATTCCTCCACCCTCACCTCGACTTCCTTTTCCACCTCACCCTCGACCTCCTTTCCCACCTCACCCTCCACTCCCACTTTCACTCCGCCTTCCTTTTCCACCTCACCCCTCGAACCTCCTTTTCCCACATCACCCTCCACTCCCACCTCCACCTCGACTTCCTCCCACCTCACCTCGACCTCCTCTCTTCCCACCTCATCCCCTCGACCATTCCTTTTCCACCTCACCCTGACCTCCTTCCACCTTCATTCACCTACCTCACTCACCTCTTCCTACCTCACCAACCCCTTTCCCACCTCCACCCTCGACCTCCTTTCCCACCTCACCCTCCACTCCCACCTCACCCTCGACCTCCTTTCCCACCTCACCCTCGACCTCCTTTCCCACCTCACCCTCGACCTCCATTCCTACCTCATCCTCCACTCCCACCTCACCCTCGACCTCCACCTCAACCCTTCTTCCTTCAACCTCACCC
>NW_020870815.1:61371-63871 GCF_003789085.1 Penaeus vannamei
CGGCCAGGCGCTGTTCTCGAAGATCCTGGGACCGAAGCCCCAAGGGCTGTGGATGGGCGTGCTGACGGGCGTGGGGAGCTTCTCCCGCATCATGGGCCCCATCTTCGTCTCCTACGTGTACACGAACCTCGGCACCCGATGGACCTTCGGCATCCTGACGGTGTCCATGGTTCTGGCGGAGGTGGTGCTGATGGCGGTGTTCCCGAGACTCGTCCCCATGAAGGTGCCGACGCTGGAGGAGCTCAGAGGCTACGACGGCCCCGCGGCGTCGGAAAAGCACTAGGGGCGGAGGCGACCGCGAGAGACGCATCTTTCAGGAGAGTTCATTTTGACAAGTGTAGGAAGAGGTGATGGGTGAGGACGAATAACTTCCCGGTGCAAGGGGCGGAACGATCGCGTTTCGATTGAATCTGCTTCATGTATTTCTGATGAACAGCCGTAGACACAGTCGCTCCGCACTGACTTTCGGGTTTGTCAGTAAAAACTGGATATTCATAAAGCCCTCGACAATATTTATCTACTCTCTCTCACCAAACATTGATCGTGGAAGATTTCGGGAGGTATGTACCGGCTGATACCTTTCCCCAAAGTCCAGAAATTACAATAACGCACACGCACACACACACACACACACACACGTATATATATATTAATGAGCTTCATCGCAATGTATTTTCCAGAAGAACATTCATTTTATTTGATATATGCATATCCACATACATGCGCAAATGTAGGCCTATTTGTATATACACATGTAGACCTATGCAATATACATACATATATCTTTCTATCTGTTTAATACTATTAGCTTTGGGCCTATTTTAAGGTTACCAACCACTGGCAGTGAAATTTCGACATCTATGCCGCCTTTTACAAATAAGTAAAATGGCATCATTCAGGTCAGGGGAGTAGAAACACCCAGACTGCAGAGTTGTCACGAGTCAGAAAATCAGGAATCTACAATCATGGTTGATTTAAAAGTAATGGTCTCTAGTATTTCTTCTTCTTTTATAGGGTTTTAGACTTTTGTGTAGTCTATATCCCCTCTCTAGTATTTGCTCATGTCGGTAAACCTTACCTTTTCCGAATACTGAAGGCCTTGAGAGCGACTGTGGACACGACCGTTCCAAATGGCATTTAACATCCAAACAATCGGATTTGAATCCTCCCCCAAATGCTATGAAAACGCACCAAATACATGTTTTCCCTTTGTAAAGTTGTCCTTACTCACCCATGCTTTTTCTGCATATCTTTTTACCTTTATTTACCTTCAAATACAAGCAGTTAATAGTTTCGATTCATCACCCCTTCATGTTTCGAACTGTTCGGATCATGGCTTCGTTCTCACATCGTTACCAGCTACCGCCTCACAGTCCAGAGTTCCTACCATTACCACAAATGATACGAATGCGACGTTTGATCCATGATTTCGGCGCTGATTCAAATTAGTAATCAATGATAACCTATATATTCATGATATAAGATTTTATACAAAATTGTAAAATTAATCTAAAGTGGAGAGAATAAGATTTTAATCCGAAGTCTAGGCTCTATTATTGCATTCGCATGGTTATCGGTAATGGGGTAACTAGCCTCACACAGCCCGCCTTATTTTAAACCTGTCCCGTACATGTTCCACATTGTGTCCATTCCTTTAAGATAGCGAAGAAACTTGTAATTTATTCGATCGTTTCTGTCAAATATTTGAATGAAAGTGAATGAAGAAAATGGAAGGCTTATTTTTACTTTCCTTTGACAACATAAAAAAAAGATTCATCACCTAGCATTGGAACACTTAAAAGTATACTAATTATTGTCATCGTAGAATATTTTTGTAATTTGTATTCAGTATCCTCCATGTTTGAAATTAGTAACATGACTGGATTAGTTGATTTATCAATAATTACCTGTTGAATTGCTTTAAGTGGCTTGGTCTGAATAACTGAACAACTCCTATAATTGGCCAGCGACTATTCGTTTGACCTCAGGAATATTCATTTATCGATCGGCACATAATTGCGTTTCTGCAATTAGCTGCTTATAATTCTTATGGTTATAGGAAATGAAGAATTATTTCCTTATACGTGATCTTCATACAAGAGCCATTGGAAAGAACATTTATGAGGAGCAATCGCAAACACACGCATGCACATATACACACACACGCACGTGAACTCTACACGCACACACATAAGCACACACACAAGCACACACACACATACATACACACGCTCACGAATACACACATGCACACATGCATGCACATACATACATACATGTAGACAAACGTACATACATCTCTTTTTATATATATGTATACGTACATACATATATGCATCCACACATACATGCATAATGTACATACATATGTATATAAATCCACACAGACACACACGCACACGCATATATGTGTGCATGTGTGTGTGCGTACTGATGATCTGCTTATGAATAATAAAATCACACGTGTTTTTTCCCCACGGATATGTATTCATATATAGAC
>NW_020870815.1:68871-73871 GCF_003789085.1 Penaeus vannamei
TGAAACATGTTAGTTACTATTATGGATTGTCCATAGCAACAGAGCATGTACAATTATTCATCAAGAGGGGAGTGGCCTTCTATGTATCTAGAATGGATGTACTATCGGCTACTTGTACTATAATAATATATTGATTTGATCTTAATGAAGGATGAAGAACTAGATAGAAAAGAGCTACCTAATTGTGAGGAATATTGGAAAATAGTCAGTTTACATCTTAAATACGACCTATACTATATCACTATTGTTATATTACCTCGTTTGACATCCTTATTCACTAGAAAATGGGATTTCAATAATAATGCTTCATCTTTTAAAGAACAGCTAGACCAGACACCTGATCACGGAGTAGACAATCGAAATATGACGCACATCCTTTCCCGGTAAAGCCCAACTTCTTTACAAATAAATAAAAGGATATACTCAAATGCATGTATTTTGCGAATGAACTACAGCCTGTGAGGAGGAATGTCACCATGATAACCGTGTTTATTGCAAAAATAACGCAAAACAATAGAAGAGCCAAGATAATGACTGAATTTTCAACCCTTGCGTAATTAATTCCAATTCAAATAAACAAAACGGATAAGAATGATTTTTAAAAAAAAACGATAATATGGGAATTTTAAAAACTGCCTCTCCGTCGCAAACGAGTAGGTAGATCCCATAAGTATCAATTTTTAACGCACCAATCAGCATACAGAATGGCAGGAGTGACGTCCAAACTTGGCGTGTTTTCTTCCACTGTGGATTTGCTATTCTATGGATTTCGAGAATGGTTATAAATAGCCAGGAAATATTCAGACGCTGATACATTAGTGTAGTGTTTAGCGAGGTACGTACAAGCTCACCATGGTTGCATAGTGTTCATTGTATTTTCACTGCTAAGAGATTTTACTGACTAGTATAGTCACGTATCCCCCTTCACTGGCAGTTATTTGAAATGAAGTAAGAGTATTTTCTCTACATCCACTGGGTGTAGATATGCTATCTCTCTCTCTCTCTCTCTCTCTCTCTCTCTCTCTCTCTCTCTCTCTCTCTCTCTCTCTCTCTCTCTCTCTCTCTCTCTCTCTCTCCCCTCTCCCTCTCTCCTCTCCTCTCCCTCCCTCCTCCCTCTCCCTCCTGTTTCTCCTCTCTCTCTCTCTCTCTCTCTCTCTCTCTCTCTCTCTCTCTCTATCTATTATATCTATATATATATATATATATATACTTCACTCACGCGCACACACACATGCATACACATATATGTGTGTGTGTGTGCACCTCCCTCTCCAATCTACTTTGAACTTTCTTGTGCCTGGCTCTCGAGATGCCCTTCGTGCAAATGGTCAGTATTGACTACTGTGACTTGAGGTTAAAATATGCAGCAGTTTATCATGCTTTCTGTCTCTCTGTCTCATTCCCACTCTCCCGATTCATCATGGTAATTTTTCAATGATTTATTTTTTCTCTCTCTTTTTCTCGGGTCTGTTTGGTTCGCTCTCTCTGTCTCTCTCTCTCTGTCTCTCTCTCTCTCTCTCTCTCTCTCTCTCTCTCTCTCTCTCTCTCTCTCTATATATATATATATATATATATATATATATATATATATATATATATAATACATATATGCATATATATCCATATATATAAATGTGTGTATGCGTGCGTGTGTGTGAATCTGCATTACATATATATATATATATATATATATATATATATATATATATATATATATATATATATATATATATATATACATACATACATATATAATATATATATATATTATATATATATATATATATATATATATATATATATATGCATACATATATGCATATATATGATATGCATATATATATACATATATATGATATACATATATCTATACATATATATACATATATATATATATATATATATATATATATATATATATATATATATATATATGTATATATACCAGTGGGAACCCACACCCACGCCAACATTCCCCAAAGAGTTATGGACACCAGAATATATTTTTTTTCCAGCTGTTTAATAAAACGAGACTCCAGCATTTTGGTGGCATCGTTCAATTTAAATCTGCTACATTTTGGTGGCAAGCTTTTTCTTTCTTTTTTATCTTATTTTTTAAACTGGATCCAACACATGTTTGTGGTAGCGATTTTGGCTTATTTTCCCATTATATTGGAAGTTATTTGCTTACTCAAGTATAAATTGAAGAAGATTTTGCTCAGTCAGCAAATGCATCCGAAAACAAATATTTCCATGAATGATAAATTTGATTTATTTTCATTTATTTTTTTGTGGATCCAACATTGTCATTATAATTATTATTATGATTATCATTATCAGCATTATCACAATTATTGCAACTATCCTCTAGGTTATTATTAGTTTTTGTTTCATAATGATTATCTTTTTCATAAGTATTATTGTTATTTTTCATAATTATCAATATCTTTATTACCATTATATTTATCATCATATTCAAACTCACCGCCACCAAACATGATACATTATCCAAAATTACCAAACTTGACTTTTTTTCGTACTGTGTAGCAGTGTCTGATTATCAAAATTAGCAGCCACGTTTAACTGCTAAGGTCATTAGTGGCGAATACATTTTGAGATCAAAATATTAAAATACTACTAAAGGAGAGGATAGCACAGCCAGAGATCAGACGAGACTCATGACGATGCTTGCCTACCCCTTGTCATGAGTTTTTGACAGCAAGGGATTTCAAGATTTCTTGAGAAATCGTGAAACTTTTTGCTCATTCCTTATTTTGAATGAACTGCTTGGTAAGATATCTTGGTTTAATTTCGTAGCCTGTCCAAGAATTTTCAAATTACCTCCATAGGAAGCCTGATACATTTCATGACGTCACAATAGTAAACAAAACGGCGACGCGTCCAACAGAAATTAGTCATTTCGATGAAGTTCTCTTATTGAATTACATATTCTGTTGTCAATAGACAGTGAAGTGCTGAGGTCTGATGATGGCTGGGCCCAACTTCTTGACTGCATGCCCTAAAGACTCAAACATAAGGCCTAGTACTGAGAAATATTAAGAGAAAGGGAGATATTTTGAATATGTAAACAGATGAAAGCTGAAATAAACATTTTATTCGATTTAAATGTAAACTTCAAAATCAATAATATCCCCCCCCCCCCGCTCTTCCTTTCAATCTACTTCAGGCCCATCCCTCCCTCTGCACGTCACTCACAATAGATTATATAAAATACCAAACTGTGGTCATATAAGTGCCAACCAGAAGCATTAGACCCTGTTCAGAAGAGCGACTTTAGTGGCGCGACTGCTAGAAGCGCGACTGCCAGATCAATGGAAATGAATAGGAGCGCACACATGTAGTGGCTTTGGCTGGCCTATGACGCGACTAAGAGATTTTCCTTACAGTTGCTCAACTGCTCAGACACTCGAGGAACATGTGTCGTTATGTGGCGACAGACATTGTATTTTCATGATGATGGCGCGCCTCATTGGCTGGAGCGGGTGGGATTCGACCAATGAGAGATCATCACGTGGAGCGGAGGCAGACAGACTTCCGCTTCCCCCAGCCTGTCATCCTGATTTGATGGACATTCTCATGTAATTGAAGAAATTGGGTTCATGTTCTCGTAACTTTGGATGCAATGTGAGGAACATACCATGGGTAAATCTGTCATTTAAGATAGGATGAACCCAATAACGTGTCTCTTCCGCCGCTGCAAGCGACAATATAAAACCCATGCACATGCCACCTCTTCTACATCCATTACCAGCTGTATATGATCAGCGACCAAAGAGAGAGAAAAAAAAAATACAATATTGGGCGACAGTCGAGTCGGGCCAATGTTGCCTTCCATGATTACTCCTGTCACCCACATATTGCAGTAGTTTGTTTACATAGATAGCAAGCTGGGTGTTGGGACTTGCTTCTTTAAAATCCACCTTAAAGAGAGAAAGATGGGAAGTACGAATAGGCAGCTTATGGTTCGCCTTGATCCCTTGGTTTCAGGTCATAGATAAACTAGTGAGGTTTATAGGTGTTGATTGTTTGCATAAATACCCCCAGTTTGACGCTTCACTAAGGGTGCACGATCGCATTCATATAGTGAAACAGATACAGCCGGTTTCAGGGAATACACAGAAGTGTCTTATTTTTCGTCTGGAGAGACCTGTTGTAATGCCGACCCTGAGTAGGAGCTTTTGTAATTAAATGTCTTAAAGCGTCTTCTGTAGCGTTCTTAACTCTTAATACCGTATTTAGTTTAATCCTGATCCACCGTGTCCGTACCGAAGACGACAATCTCCGCTGCCAGATGGCGCGACAATAATGTTCAGTAAAGACTGTCGTACTCATTATTCTATCACCACCGTTATCATATAAACATGGAGAGAAGAGAAATGTCGCGCCTGAAATACGCTCTTTTGGGAGATTTCTTTTTTTTTTTCTTTCTTTCTTTCTTTTTGAACCTTAAGAACCTATTTTAGACATCCCTTAGGTTTCAAAATATCTATTATTTTTAATGTGTATTTCATGAAACTGAGACTCTTACTAATGTTTTCATAATGCTAATTATCTTCTGCCATTTTTTTCTATCTCTGCACTGCTTTGCCCCCTAATTGTTTAAAGTATTCTGTAAATGATTATATAAACTTCTTGGATGCTTCTGAAGACCACCCTTTCCTTCCCTTCATCCCAGACGTACCTACATGATTGAAGACAAGGCATTAAAAACTTATTCTTATCATTAATCAACTCTTTATGCCTCCCAATGTTCCCAAAATTGAAAACTAAGACTAGCATCATATCAAAGTAAGAAAGTTCGTACCTCTATTTTCTGTACACATTTCTTCAAGATTACTGTTATAAATATGATTTGTTCTGAATCTTATGTTAATGGAGTCTCTTTAAATTTCTATCAATGCTTGTTATGTTCCTGGTCTGTTACAAATTTAAAGGGTGGGAGCTGAGGGATGTCTTGTCTTTTTATTGCTGAAAAAATC
>NW_020870815.1:88871-111371 GCF_003789085.1 Penaeus vannamei
ATATAACAAACATATTTTTCATTTAGTGTTTAATAATCTTTAGTTACAGGACTGTGTTCGTTGTCATATTCTGTTGAATATGTGCAGCATAAATTACCTTAAATAGTCCATCATTTTCGAAAATCCGGCACTCCTTAAGGCCGGAGGTCGCCGGATTTTTTAATGTCAACCTGCATATATATATATTCATATGAATATATATTTGTTTATATATATAAATTTAAGTATGTATCTATGTGAATATATATATGTATATATATTTGTCTATGTACATAGATCTATGTGTACATGTTGGTAATTTTCTATATTACGTCCGCATAACTGATATCGACGATTTTCGTATCGTTGGATTCCTCTCACTCTCCACATTGCAAATATATAGTTTTTATTGTGCGGAAACCCCCCCGTTAGCGACAAACTTGGCCCCGATAGCAGGGGAGGGCATGAAAGGTTCCAGGGAAAATGCGGGGTTAAATAACACTAATAATATAACGCACAGTGAAAATAACCATGGTTATTCACATAACTCTCCATTGCAGGGGGCTGTGCCCCCTGCGACCCCCGCCGAGGAAACAAAACCACCACGTATTCCCGGCAGGCTAGAGCGTTACACAATCATCGTCGATGTCGGAGCGGCGGGCGTAATATTACAATTACCTCGTAAGATTCCCACTGAATCAGCATATTAACCTTGGCATAGTCAGCATTGTATATAGACGATTGTAGTATAATCAGGATGAACAGGGTGGCCCGCCCTCGTAGGCGGGTTTTGCGCCGCTTTCGATGTTACACCGATGGCCTCAAGGTCGATTTCCCTTTTCTGAATAACGACATTCGTATTCCTAACCGAAATAACCGTCGCGTTCAGAAGTCAGTCATAGCCGCCGCGATGGCCGAGTGTGGAGGGTTCGTATTCGGAGACGGATTTTCTGCGCGAAATTGCAACTAGCCAGGAAAAATGCTAGAGATGTGCTTCCGCCACGGCCTCCTCCGTCGGGAGAAAGCTGTATCCTCCGGCCTAGGACCTCCTGCCGGACGCACCCTGCCTCCTTAACATTCTGCGGCAAAGGAGCACCCTTCCTACTAATTAGTGGCATTAATCAATCAGGTTAGTACCTTAAAAATCCTAGGTTATTGTAGGTTATCGGCTGCATCTAGTTCGTGTGCGCTCTATCCTGCCGTGAATACGTGGTGTTTCGTTTCCTCGGGGGGTTGGGGGGCGGCAGCCCCCCCAAGGGGGTCGCAGGAAAGCCATGTGAATAACCATGATTATTTTCACTGAGGTTATATTATTAGGGTAATATTATATATTACGTCCGCCGCTCCGACATCGTCGCCCCGCTATCGGGGCCAAGTTTGTCGCTAACAGGGGGTTTCCGCGCAATAAAACCTACATGTTTGCATTGTATAGAGTGAGAGGAATCCAATGATACGAAAATCGTCGATATCGGTCATGCGGACGTAATATAGAAAATTACCTATATATGTATGTATATATATATACATATATATGCATATATATGTATATATATATATATATATATATATATATATATATATATATATATATATATATATGTGTGTGTGTGTGTGTGTGTGTGTGTGTGTGTGTGTTTGTATGTGTATGTGTGTGCTCCCTGCCTTGTCAGAATTCAAACCAACGTAAAGTTGATTTGAAATTCGACCATCAATCAATAGCTCATCTTCTTATT
This sequence comes from Penaeus vannamei, assembly GCF_003789085.1. Taxonomy (NCBI): domain Eukaryota; kingdom Metazoa; phylum Arthropoda; class Malacostraca; order Decapoda; family Penaeidae; genus Penaeus; species Penaeus vannamei. The sequence goes on from NW_020870815.1 coordinate 90,584, forward strand.
CACAGACCCTTGCTTATACTAATTCCAGTACGAATTATTATCAAGTCACTTTAGGCTTTCCCAGATTTGTTTCTGTTGTGAAAAAGAAAAAATCATGTAAGCCTTAATTATCCAGTAATTCATCTATACAGCTTTACGTAAGTTTTTTTTTTTTTTTTTTTTGTTAATGACTTATCTTTTAAAAACAATAATATTAAAACGCTAATATCCTTTCAAAGAATTTAATAAATGCATTTCGTTATCATTATTCGTCGCTTTAGCTTCGGAATCGAAAATATTTCCTCAAGAAAAGTGCTCCTCCACTGCCTAAATCCATAAATATAAGTTATTAGAATCTAAATTATATTGGCTTCAATCTAAGAGAAATATTTAAAAAAAACTGTAGAATTCCCTTGGTGAAAATAAACATTAAAGGCCTACTCAAAACAACGTGGAAGGAAATCAAACGAACGCGTGCTAAGCAACATCATATAAATAGCGCAAACGAAACACTGTAAAAAGTCTCTTTTCTTCAAAGCATTTGATTAAGGGCCCCAGTACTGACCTTCCTCAAGTTTCTATTCTGCCAACTGTTCATTCTAGCACGCACATACATGCCCTGAGTGACAGAGAGAGAGTGAAAAATTCATACACAGATAGGAACTGATTATTGAGAAGGAATGGATTTAGGACATAAAATCAATCACTAACAAAACAATTGAAAATCAAATAAAAAGCTGGACAGAGGTAAGGAACCTGTGTGTGTGTGTGTGTGTGTGTGTGTGTGTGTGTGTGTGTGTGTGTGTGTGTGTGTGTGTTTCGAAAAGTTTCAGTGAGGAACCGAACAGAGATTCCTACGACCAGTTTGTTAGAATTATGCAAGGCCCGACCCAATGAATTTTCATATATACGGTCATGCATATACATAATAACAAATGTCTGTTTATCTATCTGATAGATACACATTTATCCGTCAACCTCTTCGGCAGATATGCATTCTGTGTATATGCATGTATAATGAATATTCATTGGCCTCGCAGCTAATGAACACTATTCATGCGGCAAATGTAGAAACGACTTTTCTACAGAGACTAATATTTGAACACAATTATATATCAGATATTAAGAAGAGAGAAAAAAATACAAAGCCTTGGCAAAAAGAAGAATGATTATCCTTTTAAATTATGATACCAAGAAACGCGGCATGTCGTACCGAAATTATGGTCACAGTGAACAAAGAAAAATAAGAAAATAAACATGAACATAATTCGCAGTAAGCTTTTTCTTTTAGAGAGGCTCTATCGGCAACATAATTATCCACGAGAAATTAAAAGTCTACGTGAAAAGGTAAAAAAAAATGCGTAACAGATTTGGGAATTTTGATTAAATTGTTACAAGCATGAAACAAGAGTTGGGGTCAGGGGGTATGTCTTTAAATAAGAAAATATATGTGTGTGTGTGTGCCGTCCCTGCATGTGTGTGTTGTACTTATGCATATGTTTTTTTTTTTTTTTTTTTTTTTTGAGAGAAAGAGAAATTAAATCATGTTTTGGAAAAAAAAATATTAATAAAAAAATCTTGGTAAAGGTATGTTTTCTCCCCTCGGAATAAATAAAAGAAAATTTATGGTTAAACCTCACATTGGGACTCGGCTGTATTTTGATCTGGGGTGCCGAAAATTTTTTTTGTGATCCCTTGATCTCAAAGACACGCAAATCAGTACATAAGTATGCATATACGTACACACGCACACACACACACACACACACACCACACACACACACACACACACACACACACACACACATATATATATATATATATATATAATATATATATATATATATATATATATATATATATATATATATATATATTATATGTGTGTGTGTGTGTGTGTGTGTGTGTGTGTGTGTGTGTGTGTGTGTGTGTGTGTATGTATGTGTGTGTATATATGTGTGTGGTGTGGGTGTGCATACGCGCATATATATATATATATATATATATATATATATATATATTATATATATATATATATAATATATTATATATATATATATAATATATATATATATATAATATATGTATATATGTGTGTGTGTGTGTGTGTGTGTGTGTGTGTGTGTGTGTGTATGTATGTGTTGTTATATATATATATATATATATATATATATATATATATATATATATATATATATATATATACATATATGTGTGTGTGTGTGTGCGTAAATAATTTCCCCTCCCTGACCTGCAGTTTCAAACCTGCCACACCAGGTTTGAAACTGCAGGACCGGTGCTAAACCAGCCGTACCACTCGACCAACTAAAAGGAGTATGTAACTAGGAGCTATCCAACCCCATAGTTATTATCTATCTACTCATACATGAGTAGTGACGGCGAAGTTTTACACACACTCCCCGTGAGCATTCGGTGGAAAGTGATTTAGTAATTCAAATCCAAAGTCAGAAGTACTGAGGTGTAATAATCCACCGCTACTTTGATATGGATAAATAGCACACTCCTTGACTAGACTGGAACCTGAGGCACTTCAGGTATTTGTTGATATCATTACTGAGATTACTTTATAAGTATTGGTAGTTATTCATCTCAAGAATAATCATCAATCTGAAAGCAAAATAATACCGAAGAAAATACTTCCCACAACACAGATAACCAGAAATTAAGATTTTGAGATTCAGTCCCTTGTTTTGTTGGAATAAATGATTTAAAACAGTTTATCAAGGTTAACGATTAATGGTTAAACAGCACAATTCGTGTACGAGAGTTTATCAAGGTGGATGAAGGATAGATAGATGGATTGATAGATAGAGACACTGATTTATATGGAAGTTCGCCCTGTGATGGACAGAACATATCTACAATGTGTGAGGTGCCTCAGTGTGCGTGTGTAAAGAGGTATTCTATTTTGGTGAAATTTCAGACTTGAAAGTATTCGTCCATCAATATCGCCCAAATAGCTATACTTTTATCTCTCTTTTCTACTACTTATTTTTTTTCTTCTTCTTCTTCATCCGCACTGGAGTTTCTCGTTTTGAATAAGGCTTAGGAAAAAGTTTATCACACCCAAGCATTTCCAGCTGACACTCCCTCACGAGGCAGAAGGGGTTGTATTTTCGTCGCGATGGGTCGTCTGCAGGGCCAATAACTAACACTGAGGGATTTATGGGTCTGTTTTCTCGCCAAATTTATTACCAAGGACAAATGCATGCTTTGGCTTTGGACTTTGTGCTCGGCTTCAAAGTTCTTTCAGATTTCGAGATAGAATGAAAAAAAGGTTCTTTGTTCACGATGAAGTGCATAAGCATACCGATAATGTGTAGATGGATGAAAGAGAGAGGTTGATTGATGGGGCATACAGCGAAAGAAATGAAAGGAAGGAGGGTGGAAGAGGGAGAGAAACAGCGAGAGAGAAGTGGGAGTGGAGAGGAGAGAGGGAAAGAGGATGGGTGGAGAGAGAAACAGCGAGAGAGAGGGAAGGAAGGAGGATGGGAGTGGGAGAGAGAAACAGCGAGAAAGGGAAGGAGGGTGGAAGTGGAAGAGAGAGAGAGAGGGAAGGACTGAGGGTGGGAAGGGAAAGAATGATAGTGAGTGAGAAAGGGGAGCGGTAAGGGTAAAAGATAATGAATGAACATGCCATTCATGTTGTTGTTTTTTTCACTGAAATCGATATCAATCACACGCGGTTGCCAAAAGAGCATTTATTTAAATATTTAAATAAACTATAGATACCGGCGAGATATGTGACTACGTGTTTGCTAAAGAATGTACTATTATTGTGCGTGTGAGTATGTAGAAACGCGTCTTTGTGGTGTAGTTACCATAAATATGAAATTATTTGGGTCCAGTTGAGTCTAGTTGTGAATTTCAACTTCGTATAAAAATCGACTGAAATATGGTTGTGTAGGTGTGGTTTTATAGGTATGAATATGTGTGCGTGTGTGTCAAAAAAAGGAAAAAAAAAAAAGCAATATGGATGAATAGGTGTGATTTATATGTGTATGTATATATATATATATATATTTATTATATTCATCGCTCTCTCCTTTTTCTCTCTCTCTCTCTCTCTCTCTCTCTCTCTCTCTCTCTCTCTCTCTCTCCTCTCTCTCTCTCTCTCTCTCTCTCTCTCTCTCTCTCTCTCTCTCTCTCTTCTCTCTCTCTCTCTCTCTGTCTCTCTCTCTCTCTCTCTCTCTCACTCTCTCTCTCTCTCTCTCTCTCTCTCTCTCTCTCTCTCTCTCTCTCTCTCTCTCTCTCTCTCTCTCTCTCTCTCTCTCTCTCTCTCTCTCTCTCTCTCTCTCTCTCTCTCTCTCTCTCTCTCTCTCTCTCTTTCTATTTCTCTCTCTCTCTTTCTATTTCTCTCTCTCTCTTCTCTCTCTCTCTCTCTTTCTTTTCTCTCTCTTCTTTCTATTTCTCCTCTCTTTCTATTCTCTCTCTTTCTATTTAATTCCCTCTTTCTGTTTCTCTTCTCTTTCTATTTCTCTCTCTTTTTCTATTTCTATCTCTTTCTATTTCTATCTCTCTCCTATTCTCTCTCTCTATTTCTCTCTCTCTCCTTCTCTGTCTTCCTCCCATTCTTTATATCTACTATTTATCGGTCTATCGATCTATATGTTTATCTAGCTATCTTTATATAGATAGATAGATAGATAGATAGATAGATAGATAGATAGATAGATAGATAGATAGATAGATAGATAGATAGATAGATAGATAGATAGATAGATAGATAGATATAGATGGATAGATAGATAGAAAAATAAATGCATTTATGTATGTGCGTAAGTATATTATACATACATGTATGAAAAATTAATAATGCACTGCCGCGTTGATTTGGATAAATAACTGCCCTTCCTAACCAAGACCTGAACCTGGGCCACATGAGTGGAAAACTGCAGGACCGGTGCTAAACCAACCGTACCACGCGACCCACTATAAGTATGCAACTAGGAGCTAACTAGTTCCATAGACATCACCTGTCTATGTATGCATGACTAAGGATGGCGAAGTTTGGCGAGTGTGTGTGTGTGTGTGTGTGTGTGTGTGTGTGTGTGTGTGTGTGTGTGTGTGTGTGTGTGTGTGTGTGTGGATAGATAGAGAGACAGAAAGATAAAGTACATAGATAGTTTGAAGAAAAAAGAGGCGGAAACTGCAGTTCAGAAGTTAGAATCTGAAAAAAAAACAAAGAAGCAACAAGTAACTTTTGTGCATATAAGAGACAAAATGAAAAGGAAATCTTACTAGTATTACAGTAGATGGAGACTAAAAGAAAAGTATAACTAGAAAGAGAATAATATGACAGAATTAGAATCATACCTATGAGAGAAAGTTTAAAAAATATATATAGTAAGGATCTTGATCATATCTATTTGAGAAAGTATAAAAATATGCATAGTAAGAATTTGAATCAGAACTATTTGAAGAGAAATATGGGAAAGTATAAAAATATGCATAGTAAGAATTTGAATCAGAACTATTTGAAGAGAACTATAAAAATATGCATAGTAAGAATTTGAATCAGAACTATTTGAAGAGAAATTATTATTATTATTAATTATTATTATTATATATACATACAGAACTATATATTATTATATTATTATTATTATTATTATATTATTATTATATTATATATATATATATATATATATATATATATATATTATATATATATAAACAGGAATTTGAATCATAATGATTTGAGGAGGAAGAATGAAAAATTATATTGTAAGAATTTAAAACATAACTATTTGAGAAGATCAACTAAGATATATATAGTAAGAATTTGAGTCATAACTAGTTGAGGAGAAAGAATAAAAAATATTTAGTAAGAATTAGAATCATAACTATTTGAGAAATTAAAGTATAAAATATATATATTATATGTATAAAAAAACTATGTATATAAGAATTTGAATCATAACTGGTAGTACGAGTTTTCCAGTATGATGATGCAAGGGAATGAAAAGGAAAGTATTTAAAGTATAACAACGGGGAAAATTCCAAAGAGTTCTTGTACAGGAGAAAGTAAAATAAAAGATAAAGCGTAGAGGATAAAATACTTGTAGTAAAAGGAAAAATAGTAAAAAACAAAAAATAATAAGATAAAATAATGATAATAATAATAATAATCTGAATAAAACAAAAACGCTGCAATCCTTAGAGAAAAATGAAAGAACACATGAGCACGGCAAAAAGTATGAAAAAAGTTCAAAGTGTAGCATTACAAGAGAAGATCTCAGAAAGGACTGTAAGCGTGCAAGAGAAAGTATGAAAAACAAATATCGAGTTTAACCTAGCAGAAGTAACGAAAAAAAACTGGCCACAAAATTCCAAAATGGCCATAAGAGTTGCAACAGCTGAAAAGGAGCGGTACGTGTTGTTAGCAAATTCAACGCAAGAATGGTGCCCGGAGAAAGAACCAGGCAAAAAGTATATATTTCTTGAATACTGAAAAATTTTCTACCAGCGTGTTCAGAATTCCTTCCGTTTTTTTTTTTCGATTCAACAGTACGGCTTTACACATAAAATTAAGGAATTTAGAGAGTACTGGTAGAGTATTTGTGAAGATGTATAGCATGTTGATACAAAAAATGTTTTTTTGAAGATGTAATATGGAAATAAAAGTGTTGAGTTTTGAATATATGATTTTGAGAAAGAACAGAACATCTGTATGGAAAGATTACCTTGACGTCAACTAAGACACTTTTCATCTATGCCATAAGATATGCAAATCGAAAATAAAGGAGATACATGAGAGAGAAGAGAGAAAATCTACCCATCTTTTGTATGTCCCTCGCTTTGTTTACATCGCAACGAATGTTTACAATACTAAGACTGCCTAACTCATTCCGGCGATCTTTCAACTAGTTCATGATTTACTACGTGCTTGTGAAGACAATTATTTTGTAAATTTCAACATCTGATTTTCCTAATTAATTTATTCTATGCTTTCCATTATTTTTAATAAACTTTTTTTTACTTGTTTTGATTATTTTAAGCTATTCTTTACAAAAACCTAACGTTCATTCGCTCTTTCCACTGGGGCTTTCAAGACCTCGAGACTCTGATCCTTGTACTGTAACAGTATCTTATATTCATCCGTTTATGATAGTGTATGGTCCAATTTTATTATTTATATCCGTTTTCTTTATCATCTGATGTTTAGAGAACGGCAGAAGTGCTGCTACGGAAAAGTGGTCAGCCCTGGGCAGAGCGATCAAATAGGTGCGAACAACTTTCCCGTTAAGTCATTTGATGTGTGTGTGTGTGTGTGTGTGTGTGTGTGTGTGTGTGTGTGTGTGTGTGTGTGTGTGAGGGTTCTTGTAGCTATAAGCTGATGAAATTTAAGACTTTTTAACTCATACCAATTGCTATTTACGAACTGGAGCCACTTGTTGCTGAATACACACTTCCCCAGAATGTGTAAGCCTACTTATTGTGTAAGTAACAAAAAGGAAAAATTCTCCCGACATGAATTTTACACACGCAGCCTCTCGGGTACATTTACGCGAATAGATATCGATATGTACCTTTGCCAAATTTAAGACATTTTAAGACTTGCGACACGACAGAAAAAAACTGTTTTAAAACTTTTTGAGGCCTTACATTTTCAAAAAATTATTTAAGACATTTTGAGACTTTTTGATAGCAGTGGTATCTTTAATTAAGGTTCTGTTCAGACGGGCAACGAGCTGAGATAATTTCAAGTAGACTTGTATAGCTAAATCATACTTTTATTTCTTAATTTAGCATGCGCCCGAACACACCCACACACACGCACACACATATATATACATATATATGTGTGTGTGTGTCTGTGTGTATATATGTGTATGTGTGTGTGTGTGTGTGTGTGTATACACATAATGTGTTATATATTATATATATATATATATTATTATATATATATATATATATATATATGTTATATATTATATGCATGTATAGTATATATATGCATATATATATATATATATATATATATATATATATATATATATATATATATGCTGTGTTGTTGTGTGTGTGTAAATATATATACATATATAATATATATATATAATATATATATATATATATATATATATATATATATATATATATATATACATATATACATGTATATATATATATATATATATATATTATATTATATATATATATATATATATATATATATATATATATATATATATATATATATATATATATATATATATATATATATATGCATATGTAATATACGTGTGTGTTTATGTATGTCATTATTATTATTATTACCATCATCATCATCATTATTATTATTATTACCATCATTATGATTGACAGTATTATGATTATCAATAGCATTATCATTTTCATTATAATCACCTTTATCCTCAACATCATCATAAAGTCGTTGCTAGTTGTAACAGTAGTAGTAGTCATAGCAGTAGTAGTAGTAGTAGTAATATTATTAGTAGGAATAGTCTTAGCAGTAATAGTAGTAGTAATAGTAGTAGTAGTACTAATCATAGTAGTAGTAGCGGTCATAGTAGTGGTACTAGTCATAATTAAAGTAGTAGTCGTAGTAGCATCACGAGTAGTATTTGCAGTACCTGTAGTAGTAGCACATTATAAGTACTATTTGCAGTATTATCATCATCTGGAGAGGTACATCACTTTAATTTCTATCTGAAATTACTGATGACTTGTTTATGGTGAATTCATTATATTAACTTCCACGACAGAATTATTATTTGTATTTCTCCTACACAGAAAGCACGTTTTCTTTGATGAGCTTCTTCCGTGAAGTGGGGAGGACTTAAATAAATTTCCTTATAGCATTTGGTTAGGGAACTGTTAAAATGAAACCAATGGAGGAATAGAAGCTTGAATTATGATCACGAATTCTAAATCTGATATTTGAAAAAAAAAAAACGAAAAGTATAAATAGTTCAGAGTCAAGCCATAAAACGTTCCCTAGTGAAATGCAAATATAACTAAACGAGACCGAAATAAAGTGTCCTTGTATTTGATGATTTACATATTCACCTGCAATTATAAAAGAGTCAACAGTGGGTATAGAGTATTTCCAAAGAAAAATAAAACATGAAAAAAAAAAAAAAATGAAAATAATAAATAAAAAAGCACGAAAGGCTTTGAACGTTTGTGAAAGTTACCATTTTTCTTAGCGATTTATGGATGTTCTAACACACTGACCTACCACACGCAAAGCATTCATCACTGAAATGCAAATTAGTTTTTAGTGTATTATTTTGTTTATTTTTTTCAAATCTGATTTTTTTGCTGTCCTCTTTCTTTATTTCTTCGCTAGTTTTATTGTTTTATTTGTTTTTATCATGAATTTATATACCATAATCATTACATTGTTGAAAATGTAAATGTATAATTTTTATATCTAAAGGACAATTTTATATACCTTGTAGTCACTGCTATACTTTTTACAAAGAGCAACTTATCATCCATCATCAAAATGTTTGTACAACAAAATGAATCAATAATTCACAATACTTTAACGTACTAAACTACTACATACACCGCATTACACTCTAACCTTGGAAACGATCATAAATTAAAGTATACACTGACTTTTTAGATTGACACGATTCCTAATAGAAAAAAATTATTTGTGTGAACATGTCCTCATGTCGGTAAATGTTTTGCAGTACGAACCATAATCGTATATAATGTTGAATATATGTAGTTCTTGTTTCTCATTTAACCTGATTTTTGAGCTTTGAAATCACGCTGACTAGTACCTCATTTAATATACAATATCTTTAATATAGTCTCAAATATAGCCAACTATGAGAATAATGAAAACTGGCTAAATTTTGACAATTCTGATCAACCATTGTGCCCTTCGAACTTCCTCCATCATACAGATATAAAGGATCCACATCATGTATATTTGTATCACGCCCCTTATATTTCCCATAGTCTGCATTCAAACGAAAATGCCTTATTTTTATTTTATAACAATATACATGTATTTTTTATCCTTATCATCAGCATTGTTACTATCATTATCAAAACTTCATTACGGGATTGAAGGATAGAGAAGTTCGACCCCCCCCCGTTTCCTGTCCTCTGTCGACCCCCCCCCTCCCAAAGATGAGCGACCCCTTGCAAGGTCCCATCAACCCCCGGGGTTTAATCCACTACTACGAGGACCTCTGGCTTGGGATTGGGAACGGTGTGTGTGTTTGTGTGTGTGGTGTGTGTGTTATGTGTTGTGTGTGTGTGTTTGTGTGTGTGTGTGTGTGTGTGTGTGCTATACTGTATATTCAAATGTACGATGCATTCATAAATATGGTAATATCATGATTGCCATGATCATAAGAACACTGACAGTGTCTGTGTGTAACAATTCATAGGAAATTCATTATAAAGGGAGTCGTGTTTATACAATTTGAAAGAGTTTCATTCACAGTATAGTGCGAACATCGTATATACTAAGTTCTCTTAAGTAATTTGTTATGATGATAATTCGTCGCATTACTGTATCTATATGTTATCAATAATTCAGTATGAGATAGTAGAACATTTTCATTCAAAAAGCGTGATCTTAAATAGAATTTAATTTTTCTTTTGGTGTGTTGTGGATATCTACAGTTTGAGATTATGGTTAGTAGAACGGGTGATCTTGGGGACAAAGTACTATGAGAGTTTTAGTAGAGTGTATTTCAAATTTTCTAATCCATGCCTATGACTTTGATTATTTCATGCAATTGCTTTACAAAGATTGGTAGGTTTAGCTGAGCGTATATCATCCACACAGATCAGGAATACCAACCGAATAATCAGCCAATGTTAATCCTATATTTTTAAGCGTGTGAAGTTGTCTGTGTGTTAGTTACAATATGAGTGTTACGATGAACCGCATTCATTTGGACAAATGTAGGAAAAGTATGAATGCGAATGTCTTCACAATGCAAGAGATGTATTTAACCGTTTCGAATATATCTGATGTATTTCTGAAGATATATTCCATGGAATTTAAGACCTTATTAAGACTTTTTAAGACTCATACCTATTGTTTTTTGATGAATACACACTCCTGTATAATGTGTAGGTCTACTTGCAGCGTCACTGACCAAGATAAACAAAATTCGCCCCGATATGATTTTATACAGCTTCTCGGATAAATTGCGCGCCAATTTTTCTTCTTCCTTTTACACGACCCCCTAAGTAAACGGCCGCGTCGATCAGCAAAGGTCAAGGTTTAATGCTGTTGACATATGATTTTCGACCAAGCCGCGTAGAGATCCGCAAGTGAGTGAATCGCGACGTCTTTATAATTTATAACAGACATGTGTACATCACGCGAAGATGTCTCTTGGACAAATTTAAGACATTTTAAGACCTGTAAAAGATGTTCCTTGGACATCTTCGCGTGAATTTTGACTTTTAAAGGATGCGCGGGAACCCTGTATTCGAATCGGCTAAATACATCTATGGTATTGTGAAAATATTCCTTCTTAGTCATACCTTTTCTGCATAAGAGTTACGTTCGTCTGTTTTAATTCTAATAACACTGCTTTGTCCCATCCTTCCTTTTGTTCCAGTCTATTAGTTTGTTCCGTTTTAGTTCCAATACGAGTGTTAAGTATTTCGTTCGTTCAATTATCAGCATTAATTCCGTCATTGTGTTAGTAATGCCAGGCCAACAGATCACGTGACATCTCACAGCTGAATCTCAATAGGTTTTCAAAGTGTGTAAATTGTACTTTTTTATGGAGTCACATTTTACTCAAGCCATAAATCTCGGTATAGTGTTGTTGATAAAAGATGTATTATGGTTACAATTTTGATTTATTGCTTCTGTTTATTTACATTTCATTTTACATCAAGTACTCGGAAATACAGTAAAAAGAGTAACAGTAGTAGTAAAAGCAATAATAATAATAAAAGAAAATAATAATAATAATGATTAGAGAATGATTGTAATGGTTACAATAATAACAGTAATAATAACACAATAGTAATAGCAATGATAATAATTACTATAATAACAATAATAATAAATATAAGGATCATCATAATAATGATGAATATTACGATGCTGATGCTGATGAAATAATATTAACGTAAATGATGACTATAATAATAATAACAATAATAATTAAATTATAATAATAATAACAATATGAAAATAACAATGATCATCAAAATAGTAACGATAAGAACAACAATAATAATGGCGATGATGATGATTATAAAATCAATAACGATGGTGGTAATGATAATAATAATAATGATATTAGTATGATAATACTATCTTTGCTAATATAAATACTAATAACAATGATAATGATAATTCTTATCATAATAATAACAAAAATAATTCTAATAACAATAAAAATATCTTTACGATTTTTAATAACTATATTATTATTAATATTTTATTATCATTAATTATAACAATAACGACAATATTAACAACAATAATCATGGTAATGATAATAATGATTATATAAAAGAACAAGAACAACAACAGCAATAATAATAATAATAATAATAATAATAATATAATAACAACAATAATAATAATAATATCATTATCACTATTTTTATTACTATGATTATCATTTTCATCACCATCATTATCATAATTAACAATATAAATATATTTCACGCAGCAATTTTCTTCTTTTCAAACACATTTTTTGGATTCACATAAATCTTCCTGACACACACATAAATCATAACACACTAACACTCAGGATAAGGGATAAAAAAAATACACACACGAACACAGAGGGAAAAACATCTTGATTTTAGCAAACAATTTCAGCAATAAAAGTCAAGAGAAGAAATACAGTTATAGATTCATACACCGCATTACACTCTAACCTTGGAAACGATCACAAATTAAAGTATACACTGACTTTTTTGACTGGCACGATTCCTAATAGAAAAGATTTATTATCTTGATTTTAACAAACAATTTCAGCAATAAAAGTCAAGAGAAGAAATACAGTTATAGATTCAGGGAAAGTTTGGAGGCAGCTGCTTCTGGCAAAAGGAATCTGATATAATTATGAATCATGGAAAACGATGATATATGAAAAAACAGAGAATATATGTGTATGTATAATATGTATGTATGCGTATATATATATATATATATATATATATATATATATATATATATATATATATATATATATATATACATGTGTGTGTGTGTGTGTGTGTGTGTGTGTGTGTGTGTGTGTGTGTGTGTGTGTGTGTGTGTGTGTGTGTGTGTGTGTGTGTGTGTATGTATATAAATACACACACACACACACACACACACACACATATATATATATATATATATATATATATATATATATATATATATATATATATATATATATATACATACATATGTCAGATGGATATAACTGAATGTAGATTAGATATATATCATAAACCGCATAAAAAATTACCATCATTATCATTAGCATTTTCTCATTATTATCAAATTTGTTTCAATCTATCTTGACAAAATTTCTCTCTATAATACTTACGTGAAATTTTGAGTCTATGGCCTTTGAAGAAAGGTGTGAACGCCGCTCTCCTCCTCCTTCGTGGTCCTGTGGAAATGTTGGAATTTAATCATTCGGGATGTCATTCTATCTGTGCGTATGTATGCACGTAGATAGGTGGATAGAAATAGACCGATATGTAGGTAGAGAGATAAGTAAGTATATATATATATATATATATATATATATATATATATATATATATATATATATATATATATATCAAATATAGATATAGATATTGATGTATAAATAGAGTGAAATAGATTAATTGATATATATGTAGACTGACTGATTAGTTAACTGAGAGAGATAACAGATATGTGTGCGTGTGTGTGTGCACGCATGCACACACACACACACACACACAACACACACACACACACACACACACACACACACACACACACACACACACACACACACACACACACACACACACAGATATTTATGTGAATGTGTATATATATATATATACACATTCATACATGTTTGAATGCATGAATATGAATGAACTATTGTTTACTGAATTCTATTCTCTCTATGAAGAAAATTACAATCAAGATAAAATAGCAGTCTCCCCAGTGAAAGGGAACAATATAATACCTCTAATCATTTCAGGACTTTCTTGTCCCGACGCAGCAGCAGCGCCCTCCGAAGAAGTAAAATCAAATACCACCTGCATCCACGATGAAGCAGAAGCAGTCAAAAAATGAATCCACGAAGAATCGCCGTCCAGCGTGACTATTCTTTCCCTGCATTGGTCGTCGCAGTAATCGGGGCTACAGTCTACGGTACACACGCCCCATTTCACTTCCCGGTCCTCCTTCGCTGCGCAGATGGGCACGGCACCATCTCCAGGCACGAGGCATCGGGTGGCACAGCTTTTAAGGGACCCTTCGAAAATCGCCTGGCACTCGGCGCGTGTGGTGTGCGGTGCCAGCGTCATTATGATCAATACAGTCCTTACTATATTTACTTCCCACATGTTACACTAATGAGGATGGGGTGGGTTTGCAGTGGGGTTTCTGAAGTCCGGGTAGCGGGGTCAAGAGAGCAGACGAGACCTGGTATCTGGAGGAAAATTAGTAAAATGAGTCAAGAGCAGTCGCGGTAGGTATAGATAGACAGACAGGTAGATATTGTCTGTGTACATATACGCATATACACACGCATGCACAAATACATATATATATATATATTATATATATATTATATATATATATATATATATATATATATATATATATATATATATATATATACTGTAGTTAAAAAGGTTAAGACCTAATGTAAATCATACTATTTTTTATTCAGGTATAAGAAGAAAGGCATTATTTTCTGAATCTTAATATGAAAAATAAGGAATTGAAATAATAATAGTACATTACAATAACTAGATATGACTAACCTAAAGAATTATTATAATAAACGATTAGCTATCATTGCCGTTACCTAGAGAATTTCATACATATCCATTGAATAATTAACATCATCTAGTTCAGCCGTAAGTAGACCTAGAGTAGGTCATGATAAGATTTTCTGAATGCTTCAAGCTCTCAGCTCGATGAATCAACTTATAATAATGATAATAATAAATCAGAATTTACTACTACTACTATTACTACCAATATTTCTACTACTACTGCGTAATAATCACGGTGATAATAATAATGATAATTAATAACATCATAATAATAATGCCAAAACTATTAGTAAATATCAAGTGAAAATGTGATTTCCTGTTTGGCCGACGAAGAGTTATCAAGGGGCCTTTGATGCTGTTTTTGTGGCAGGTGCAATGATCCGTCTACGCAACATAATTCACTTAAACCTAACCTAACCTAAATTAAGGTTAGGAAACCAGACCTAAATCTAATTTACCAAATATTACACAGCTTAGGCTAAGCTAACCTTACTTAATCGAGCTCTAACTTACTTATACAATACTACTATTCGAAAAAAAAAAAACTAGTCAACTGTGGCCATTCCCATTACGTCACTGGAGTGGGCAGAGCTTAGCGGCTTGTTTCGTCTCCGAACCCAAGACAGATGTTGGGTGTCGTCTGACGTTTTATTAAACTATAAGAAAACGGGCTGTCATTAAAGCTAATCGTGGTAAAGCTAAACACCTGAAATTTACACCTGTGACCACCAGGGACCACCACTGTAGGGAACTTCCGTGGACATTGCAACGTTATCTATTCTTAAAATAATATGATATATACCTTCTTTTGATTTATACCTTCATATTAATGCTGCCAGTTATATAAAGAAAGGTTTTTCAGTTTTATTTATATTTAAAAAGCCTCCAATACTCCCAATCATTTCAATGCTTGTTCCCGTCTTTAAAGGTACGATCATACTACCCATAAATTCGTTTCTTAATGGATTTTGCCTACGATGGACTCAATCCACTGGACTTTGGCTCACACATTCGATGCGATGGATACCCACTCGTTCATTTGTGGAAGAATGGAAAAATTGCTTGGTATGCATATATTTTCATTTCAAAGCATTAATATTATTATATATTTTAAATTATTTATAATCATTCATAAACAGTTTTACATTAATATTTACATTTAAATTTATGCTTAAATACGAATAAAAGGTAAAACCAAAAGCATTGACCATGGATTCTCATTTGACTTATGAATATAAACAAATACGTATCATCCAACTCCAAGTTAGAACGGCAGATCCCGCGAATATTCGAAATGTGGAATTCTGAAACAAATTACTCCGTCCTAGAAAAGGTTAAAACTCCGAAAACATGAAAGAATAGCAAGAGTTAGGGAGAAGACTGCGGGATTCATAGCAAGTTCCTGCGATTCCACTGGACAAACCCAATGGTTCTTTTCCCAGTGTGAACACCACGGATGGGTGGGTTGGTTCAAACCCACAGAAAATCTCTGGATTCCAGTGAAATTTATGGATGGTCTGTCGTTTACCTCCCATACCTCTGTCTGTGTCTTAAGGTACTTAAGACACTGACAGAGGTATGGGAGGTAAACGACAGTCACACTCGAACGGCCCAGGCTATAGGTACTCTCTCTCCCAATCCACGGGGTATTCTAGCAGTAAGTTAGATATCTATTGCGGAAGACTGCTTGCTTAGGGTAGTCCTTGCTGCAGGCATATAGAGAGGCTGTAGTCGAGCTGTATCTTTACCCTTAATTATATCTGTGTTTTACGGTAGCGGACGGAGGACTAAAGGTAGATCTTTAGCAGTATATGCAGGGTGTGTTATATTTTCGTCACTTGTGTGTTAAAGTCCATACTACCTTATTAAAGTTTAGTTATATGTGTTGTCTTTTTTTTTTTTTGCATGTTGCTTTAACAAGTTGTGTCCAGGCTCATTTTCATTTTCCTCACAGGGAGTGTTAGTTTTTAAACTTTTATTATAATAAATTGTGAAACCCCGTTGTGCATGAGTAACATAACGTTAGGGAAACAAAAGAGTACCATGGTATGTATGTACAATGATGAGTGTCAAATATACACTAATACATAGTGATTAAAATTTCATGAACAGTATTCATCCTAAACCCACCATGCTTTCGGGGAGTGCTCACCGCTCGGGACTTCAGAGTAACGTGAATCATGCAAGTAAATGATATGAATGTCATGTCTGACGCTATGAATAAGCTTTGCTGACCACTACAACCTAACCTAACAACGTCCCGAATAAACTGATCCGTGACCCGTCAGCTTAATTTGAGTAATTCCCAAGGAAACCAAGCAGAATTTTCATGATCTCCCCCCACACACACCACCCTTACCCAAAAAAAAATGGCGTGAATATCTGGAATAAAATCTCGCGAGCTTTGGGATACCACAGCTGGCGAGAGATGATCATACCCCTGAGTGCAGTCGACGATGACATGGTGGGAAAGGAAAGCAGACGGTAATTGAAATAATATCATTTTGTGATGAATAGGGAAATGACGTATGGAAGAGGGATTAAATCTATTCCAAATATATTATCAGCATACCATGATAAATCAGTAAAGAAAGGCGTATATCAACGCAGTTCTAATAATATATATGTATGTTTTTTTCTTCACATAGCCGATCACATCGATTTGGGTATCGATAGATTCCACTCACTCTCTAGCCAAATATATTGAGATCATGTCGCGGACCCCCAACACCACCCATCCCATACCGACAATCTTGGCCCCAATAGTAGAGGAGGGCTTGAATGGCACCAGGGAAATTACGGCGTAAATGACAAATATGCAGAACATTGATCAATACATAATGAAATGCAAGAGAGACAAGCCGGTCATACGGCTGCCGTGAATACGTTGAGGATATTTTGTCTTTCATCGCGGGGGCCGGAGGGTCGCATTAGACTATATGGTGACTGATCCGGTGAATATTATTCATATTTTACTCCGCAATTTCCATGGTACGTTTCGTACACTCCTCTGCTATTGGGGCCATGATTGTAACTAATGGGGGGGGGGCAAAATTTCTATCTATTTGGCTGCAGTTGAGAGTGAGAGGAATCCATAGATACCAAAATCGTCCTGATCGGTTATGCGAAGGTATTCCGAAAAAAATACCTTTATTGCAATAATGATATAGGTATTCTCTCTCTCTCTCTCTCTCTCTCTCTCTCTCTCTCTCTCTCTCTCTCTCTCTCTCTCTCTCTTCTCTCTCTCTCTCTCTCCCCTCCCTCCCTCCCTCCCTCCCTCCCTTTCTCTTCTATCTCTCCCTCCCTACCATTCCTTCCCTATCATTGTTTGTACACTTGAAAATAGAACGGCAAAGCGCTGATATATCCGTGTAGTAAATAGAAAAAAAAAAATATCAAAAACCGCAACGTCACTCCAATCCGCCATAATATCACTCCATCTAAATAACACCAATTACTGAAGGAACAGCCATTATTTCTACGTTTCCACCCCAATGTATTCTTTTAACCCCAATAACATTTTTCTCTTTCCACTACGGCTTTCCATGTTTACGCAACTACTGATTACACGTCATTAGCGGGAAATCTAACGACTTGCAACGAGGTAATTTAAAGTGCTATTGGAGATTTGGTAGATAAATAGAGCGTGGTGGTGGTGTGGTGGGGGGGGGGGTCGGTCGTTTGCGTGGAAAGGAATAATCAACTTTTTTTTTTTTACTTTTTTTTAAGGAGATTTGCGTCTTGTGTCAAGGTAATCTTACTCATACTAATGGCGGTAAGTGATAATTTTTATTGTAGAATAACAAAACCAAACTGAGTAATGTCTGGAATTATTAATTGATTAATGATCGTTGATGTTTTTTTTATTTTTTTTTTTACGTTTTATTTTTTCAGGGAGTTTTGTCAGTTTATTATTATTACAATCATTACTGTTATTGCTATCATTATTGTTATCAACACCTTATTAGTATTATTTTAAATACTATCATCATGATTATTTTGATGACAAAACACGAACATTTCAGTAAAAAATATATACCTTCACAAATGGTTTTGATTCCTTTGTTTGTCTGTGTTTCTCAACAATGTTTTCAAAATTATCACATGATTTGTCTTGTTATTTTTAACTGTTACATGGTCTATAACCCCTGTTCTTGGTGTGAATTGCGGGTAAATTTAATACACTACAAATTTCCGTACAGGTGAATCATCTCAACAACCTTGTTTCTCAATTGCTCATAACATCGCAATTGCGTGTTCATGATCTCAGAGGGACGACTTAACGAACCGTCACGGTCAAAACGCCTTTCACCTTGGTTAAAACATGTTTCAAGTTTCGTTTCGAACAACTCAACATTGTGGTCTTTTCTGTTTAACTGAAGAGAGTTTCGAAGTTTCAGTTATGATTACACAATGACTCATAAAAGACTGTCTTCGTGGCTATACAAAATAAACACGCATTTTTTGGTCAATTGATTTCATCAAGAATTTCGATTTTGAAAAGCAACTCGAGTATATAAGTAGTTTCTACTCATGATAATTATGGTACCCTTACGTTAATAATAATAATAATAATAATAAACAATGAACGATAACTACATAATAATTTAAATAATAATAATAACGTTTTATAGACGCACTATTTTAAAAAAAAAAAAAAAAAATCTAATGTGCTGTGTTAAATAAGGTATGTATGTATATATAAGGGTAAGAATAGCATTAAAACTCGTCCATTAACACTTACCATTCACAAAGACCACTATCACTACTACGGTTTCTCTATACTTATTAAAATGACTTCAGATCTACAACGCAGTCCTTCATTATGATCCATTTTACAACTAATTAAACACTGTATCCAGTCCATATAGAGAAATCGCTTTCCATTCTGCTGATTACAATTCACTACACAGATAGCTTACAAGTTACTTTGACGACGTCCGAAGAGAGACTGAAATCCGGGGTCCTGAAGAGCGGCTGTAGCGTGACGTCATCGAGATGCGCGCTGCTGATTGGTTGAGACGAATCCTTCGACTCCTTAGTTACATGACTTTTTTCCGTTTTTTTTCTTTTCTTTTCTTCTTTCTTTCTTTCTTTGAGGATCGTAAGTGGTTCATTGTAGAATGAAAGTAAAGGCGTCTGAATCCATATTTTTGTGATATGATCCAGGGAGAGAAGAAAAGGTGTATTTTATCTAATTTCTTTTTTTTTTTTTTTTTTTTTTTTTTTTTGAGAGAGAGAGAGAGGGAGGGGGGCTTCCTCTCCAATGAGATATATTGTACATATGCATTTTGTTAGAGCTTTATAGCCTTGAATTCAAAATAAGTTGTACAGGTTCCCAGTGTCCTGGTCAAATTATTAATTATTTTTATTTTCCATTTATGAATTTAAACTTTTTAGTCATTGTTTTTAAGTTCCTATGAATGTTATAGTGTGTCGTTGTTAGGAATAGCGATAAAAATGATAATATACTAAAATAAACAAATGAGGGAACAAAGAACAGTGTAAATAAAGACGGATAATTATCTAACAAAAGATAGAATTTTGGAATATGAATTATACAGAAAACCGTTTAAGTTAAAAGGTTATTTGAAAAGGAAAATTATTATGAAACAAAATGAAGAAACAGAAAGAATAGGAACAAAACAATAAAAAGAGGGGGAAGAGAAGAGCTAACAAAAGAGGACAGTTAAATCAGAAAGTAAATAATAATAACGAAAAAGAAAAAAGAAATAAACGGATAGTGTCCAAGAAAAGAGATAACGAAGGACGTAGAACAATGCAGAGAACAGATTACAGAATAAGTGGTCAATACGAGATA
>NW_020870815.1:138871-147396 GCF_003789085.1 Penaeus vannamei
AGATAGATAAATAGAGAGAAAAAAATGAAACTTAAAAAAATCAATCTACTTCAAATACTGCAAAAAAATTAATATAATCTCTATTTAATTGACGTCAGTAGCTAAACTGTATAAGGTAAAAGTTGAAATTAATTACATTCATTAGTAGCAAACACACCTTGATGAAAGAAGTTGCCGGAAGTCTTTTATGATACAAGATATTTTTCCTCGTTTTTATATTTTTTTTCATTTTTTTAATTTGATTTGAATGTGAGATAGAAATGGAAGGGAAGAGAGAGAAAAATTATGTTATCATATATTTATTTACTGATCTGATAAGAAAGAGAGAGAGAAATAGATAGATAGCGGGAGAGAGGGAGAGGGAAAGAGAGAGAGAAGGAGAGAGAGAGAGAGAGAGGGAGAGGGAGAGAGAGAGAGAGAAGCGAGAGAAGCGAGAGAAGCGAGAGCGAGAGAAGCGAGAGAAGAGAAGCGAAGAGAAGAGAGAGAGAGAGAGAGAGAGAGAGAGAGAGAGAGAGAGAGAGAGAGAGAGAGAGAGAGAGAGAGAGAGAGAGAGAGAGAGAGAGAGAGAGAGAGAGAGAGGGAAAGAGAGAAAGAGTTAAAGACAGAGGGAAAGAGAAAGAGAGAAATAGAGTAGTTGCAGACAAATAAATAGATTAATGTATAGAAAGATTGTGATAGATAAACAGACAGATAGATGGAGAGAGAGAGACAGATGAGTAGAGATATTTTTGTAGACAATTTTTTTTTTATTCTTTTCTTCTCCTTACTGTTTCTCGTTTTTTCTTCTTAGTGTTTCTTTTCTCTTCTTCTTCTTCATTCTGTGTCTTGTCTTTTTCTTATTATTCTTACTCACTCTTGCCTTTTCCTCTTCTTTCTTTTCTGTCTTTTTCTTCTTTCTGTTTCTTGTCTTTTTCTTTCTTTCTTTTTCTTTCTTTCTTATTCTTCTCATTTTGCTTTTTCTTTCTTATCTTCTTTCTGCTTCTGTCTTTTTCTTCTTCTTCATCTGTTTCTTATCTTTCTCTTCTTTCTGCTTCTTGTCTTTTCTTCTTCTTATCTTACACTTTCTTTCTTTTCTTCTTATTCTCTCTGTTCCTTGTCCTTTTCTTCTTATTCTCTTTCCTGTCCCTTTCTTCTTATTCTTATCTTTTTTTGTTTTGTTTTTTCCTTCTTCTTTCAGTTTCTTGTCTTTTTCTTCTTCTTCTTCTTCTTGCCGTTACTTGCCTTTTATCCTTATTTTTTCTTGTCTATTATACTTTTTTTTTTCTTCTTTTATCCGTACTGTTTCTTGTCTCTCCGCTGGACATTGAATTCTTGTTGACTATTTGATAATCATTATTTCAAACATCTCCTCCCTCCTGTTTTCTCTTTCAGGTTTCTCTGAAATAACCTCCATTCTCGAAACCTTTTTGCGATTTTTTTTTTTTTTTTTCGTAATGACCATGGTTGATTTGTCTCTCATAAGTGGGATTCCAGATATTAGAGTTTCCCCTGAAATGAAGATTACGTTATTTTCCACGTATATTTCTTTCTTTTTACCTGCGTCAAGAGGGTTATGTTTTTGTTTTGTTTTGTTTTTTGTTTTTTGGTAGCTTTAGTTAGTTTGTTTGTTCGTTGCTTAGTTGGGTAATAACTCTTATTATAACTCATATTCATTTCTTATTATTTATTGTTTGTTCGTTCGTTGGTTAGTTGGTTAGCAGGTAAACTCAAAAAGTTATGAATTTTATTCTGTGATTTCTTAAATTCATGATCCGAATCCAAGAATTTTAAAAACAGTTCTACAAGTGTGAATATCGTTTTTGCATCAGTGACCCTATTGCCTTGGCGGAGGTTTGCTCTCTCTGAGTAATTCTAGTTATTTTATAGATTCTTAGCTTAGAGTCTTTTTTCTCTCTTTATACACATATAGGTCTATCTCTTCATCTATCTTCGTATTTTTCCTTCAATTACTCAATCAAACAAACAATCTATTTCTCAATACGTCTGTCTGCCCCCAACCCTCTCTCTCTCCTCCCTTCTTCCTCTCTCTCTCTCTCTCTCTCTCTTTCTTTCTCTTTCTCTCTCTCGCTCTCTCTCTCTCTCTCTCTCTCTCTCTCTCTCTCTCTCTTCTCTCTCTCTTCTCTCTCTCTCTCTCTCTCTCTCTCTCTTCTCTCTCCTCCCTTCCTCCTCCTCCCTCCCTCCCTCACCCTCCTCCCACACCCACCCACACCCTCCTCCCATCCCTCCATCTCTCTCCTCTCTCCCTCTCCATCTCTCATCTCTCTCCTCTTCCTCTTCCTCCTCCACTTCTCCCCTCCTTCCCTCCCTCTCGACCTTCCTCTTCCTTCTCCTTCCCTTCCTCTCCTCTCCCCTCCTCTTCTCCCTCTTCTCTCTCCCTCTCTGTGTCCATTCCTTCTCTCTCCTCTCTGCTCTATTCTTCTCTCTCCTCCCTCCTCCATCTCTCTCTCCTCTCTTCTCTCTCTCCCTTTGCTCCCATTCCTTCTCTCTCCTCTCTGCTCCCATCTTCTCTCTCTCTCTGCCTCCCATTCTTTCTCTCTCCTCCTCCTGCCTCCCATTCTTCTCTCACCCTCTCTGAATCCCATTCTTCTCCTCCTCTTGCCTCTCATTCCTTTCTCTCCCTCTCTGCTCCTATTCTTCTCTCTTCCTCTCTGCATCTACATTTCTTCTCTCTCCTTTCTGCTTCCATTCCTTCTCTCTCCCTCTCTGCCTCCCATTCCCTCTTCTCTCCCTCTCTGCCTCCCATACCTTCTCTCTCCCTCCCTCGCTCCATATCTCTCTCTCTCTCTCTGCCTCCCATTCCCTCTCTCTCTCTTGCTCTTCTGCCTCAATTTTCTTCTCTCTCCCTTTCTGCTTCTATTCCTTCTCCTCCTCCCTCCTCCATCTCTCTCTCTCCATCTCTGCCTCCCATTCCCTCCTCTCTCTCTGCTTCCCATTCCCTCTCTATCTCTCTCTCTCCATTCCCATCTCTCTCTCCTCTCTGCCTCCCATTCCTTCTCTCTCCCTCTCTGCCTCCATTCTTCTCTTCCCCTCCATTCCCTTTCTCCTCTCTGCTCCCATTCCTTCTCTCTCCCTCTCCTCCTCCATTCCTTTTCTCTCCCTCTCTGCCCATCCTTCTCTCCTCTCTCTTCCCCTCTCTGCCTCTCTTCTCTCTCTCCTCTCTCCTCCTCTCTGCCTCCCATTCCTCTCTCCTCCCTCTCTCCTCTCCATTCCTCTCTCTCCTCTCCCTCCTTTCTTCCTCATTCCTTCTCTCTCCCTCTCTGCCTCCCATTCCTTCTCTCTCTCCAAATCCCTCCTCTCTAAGGTAAACCTGGGTCCTCAGCAAGGCCACGTGGCACTCACCTGTTTCCCAAAATGGCGACGCGTTGAGACCGGAGATAGGCGGCTCGCGATACGATTTCCGTTCCCGAATCCTCTTTTCGTTCTCGTAATTTTCTCGTTTTCGTTTCTTCCGATGGTGTGGCTGTGCGGTGTTTTGCGTCAGGGATGTTAGAAGGAGAGGGAAAGAGAGGGGGGGAGGAGGGGGAGAGGGGAAAGGGAGGGGAGGAGGGGAGGGGAGAGGGAAGAGTGGGAGGGGAGAGCGGAGAGGGGAGAGGGGAGAGGGAGAGCGGAGAGCGGAGAGCGAGAGCGGAGAGGAGAGGGGAGAGGGGAGAGAAGAGAGAGAGAGAGAGAGAGAGAGAGTATTGTGTGTGAGAGAGAGAGAGATGAGAGAGAGGAGAGTATGTGTGTGTGAAGAGAGAGAGAGTTGTGTGTGTGTGAAAGAGAGAGTGTGGAGAGTGAGAGCAAGGGAGGGAAGGGGAGGGAAAGAGAGAGGAGAGAGAGAGAGTATATGGGTGTGTTGTAATGAGAGAGAGAGGGGGGGGGGTATGTATGAGAGACAGAGAGAGAGAGAAAGAAAAAGCTTAAATACCTTACTCTCTTTTTTGACTTGTACTTCCTCGAATTAATTTCTTTCGACGGGGTTTTGGGTCAGACATCTTACTGCCTCCAACATCTCTTATCCCCATTCGTGCACTGAATTCAATATCCTTGCCGGTTGCATGTTATTTCTCGTCTTCTTTATCATTGCCGCTACTAATGGAATGGGAGGCAGAAGAAAGAGGGGAGGGAGGGAGTGAGAGAGAGATAGGGAGTGGGGGGAGAGAGAGAAGGAGAGGGTGGGAGGGAGGGAGAGAGAGAGAGGAAGGGAGGGGTGTGTGTGGAGAGAGGGGAGATAGGGAGTGGGGGGAAAGAGAAAGAGAGAGAGAGAGAGAGGGGGAGAGAGAGAATGAGGGAGGGATGTGTGTGTGTGTGGTTAGAAAGAGGGGGGGAGGGAAGAAGAGAGAGAGAGAGAGAGAGAGGGGAGATGAGAGAGAGAGGGAAGGAGTGGTGTGTGGTGTTGTCTCTTCTGTCTCTGTCTCTCTCTCTCTCTTCTTCTTCTCTCTCTCTCTCTCTCTCTCTCTCTCTCTCGTCTCATCCTCTCTCTCTCTTCTCTTCTCCCTTTCTCCCTTTCTCTCTTTCTCTCTCTCGTCTCTCTCTCTCTCTTCTCTTCTCTCTCTCTCTCTCTCTCTCTCTCTCTCTCTCTCTTCCCATCTTCTCTTTCCCCTCTTTTCTATCCTCTACTCTCCTCTCACTCCCTTCTCTCTCTTCTCTCTCTCTCTCTCTCTCTGCGTCTCTTCTATCTCTTACAACTCTCGTCTTCCACACACTCCTGTCTCTCTCTCATCTCTTCTCTCATCTCTCCTCTTCACTTTCTCCCGTTCGTCCCTCTCTCCCTCTCTACCTCTCTCTCTCTCACTTCTCTCCTCTCTCTCTCTCTCTCTCTCTTCTCTGCTCTCTTCTACTCCTTCTCTCCCCTCTTCTCTCTTCTGTCTTTTTCTCTCTCGTTCTCTTCTCTCCCTCTCTTTTCTTCATTCTCCTTCTCTCTCTACCTCCTCTCTCCTCTCATCTTCACATCCCTTCTTCTTCTTCTCTCTCCCCTCTCTCTAGTAGACTCCGTCTCTCTCTCTCTACCTCTCTCCTCTTCGTCTTCTTCTCGCTCTTTTTCCATCTCTCCCCTACCTCCCTCCTCCTCCTCACCCCTACCCTCTCTCTCTCTCTATGTAACTGGAGAGAGAGAGAGGGCAGGGAGTGTGTGTTGTGTGGAAGAGAGAGAGAGGGGGGGAGAGGAGAGGGAGGGAGTGTGTGTGTGTGAGAGGACAGAACAGACAGACAGACAGACCACGAAGACAGAGAAAAGTGTGTCTCTATTGCCATTATACATTTCTAATTGTATTTTAGGGACGATGCCTTTTTTCTTATCCGTCTCCATTCCTGTTAATATGTACATTTCATAATTTCCCCTTCTCAGGCATGATTCTTCCGTGGTTATCTTTCCTCTTCCATCTTCTGATAAACATTTATCGGTCTGAAAGACATTTTTCAGGCATTCCCCAATCCTTTCCTTTCTTCCAGATAATGAAACGCCATTTAAATGCCTCTCTAAAGACATCTACTCTATAACTCCTCATGACACCTATCTATAGGTTCCCGTTATCAGCAGCTTTGCCCTTTGCAACAGACGCCACTCATTCCAATGTTAAAAATCCTTATCACCTTATCGCCCACAACAGGACGAGACATCTTTCACACGTCCCCCGAGAGCAGTCCCTTCCTGTATGAGTAAATGTCGCCTACTCACTGCTTGTCCCTTGCATCATCACTGTTTTAAGTCAAAGAAAAAAAAAATCTCTCATATCTTAAACATACGATAAAGACTGATAATATATCCTAATTAACTATTTTGGAGCTTCGTCACCATGTGCTACTAGGTTGTGCTGTGTAGGAGTGGGTGAGACGTGCTGGTTAGCAATCTTGCTGGACCTGCGCGCTGCAGTGGATGGAAAACCGGCCGTCTTGCACACAGGGGAGATGTAGAGGCAAAACTAAACACAGTAAATGTCACAGCAAAGATTCCAGTGTAACAAATGGAATTGAAACTAAATCTGTTATTAATAATAATAATAATAATAATCGAATAATAACATAATGATGATGATGATGATATATATGATAATGATAATGATAATAATAATAATCATAACAATAATAATAATAATAATAATAAATTACAATCATAATAATAGTAATTAATAATTAATGTGAAAAAATAATAATAATGAAAATATATGATAACGATAAGATGAATGATAATTGATAATAATAATATAAATAATTGTAATGATAAAATAATAGTACAATAATATGAATATAAATATAAAATAATAATAATATAATAATAATATAATAATAATAATAATAATAGATAATAATAATAAATGATAGATATAATAATAATAATAATAATTAATAAAATAATAAAATATAATAAGATAGTAATAACAATAATGATAATAATAATAATAATAATAATAATAATAATTAATCATTATTGTTATTATAATAATAGTAATAATAATAATGATAAGAATAAGAATAACAATAATGATAATGATAATAATGATATAATAGATAATAATAATAATGATAACAATAATAGTAATGAATAATGATGAATGATGATGATGATATAATAATAATAATAAATATACAATGATAATAATCACAACAATAATAACAATAATAATAACTAGACAGATAAATAAACAATCTCGACATCAATGTACCTGGAAGACGTCCGCCATGACCTTCTTCCAAAGCCAAGATGTCATCCGATGTTCTCTTCCACATGACTGTCGCTCGATCTCGTATTTTATATTTGATTCAGCGACGACGAGTTTTTGCCACAAACCTCACTAGGTCTTTAGGTCCACGCGCGGCACTGTCTATGCGCCGTGCATAATCTTTTCTTGGAAACAAATGGATTTCGTATGATTACTTCTGGAAAAAGAATAGATTTCTTATGATTAATCTTTTAGAAACAAATGGATTTCTTAAGTATGATTATCTTTTGGAAACAAATAGGTTTATTAAGTATGATTTCTTTTAGAAACAATAGATTTCTTAAGTATGATTATCTTTTAGAAACAAAGATTTCTTGTCTGATTTCTTTTGGAAACAAATAGATTTTTGTCTGATTTTCTTTTAGAAACAAATAGATTTTCTTAAGTATGATTATCTTTTGGAAACAAATAGGTTTATTAAGTATGATTATCTTTAGGAAACAAATAGATTTCTTAAGTATGATTATCTTTTAGAACAAATAGATTTAACTTTAAGTAAGATTATCTTTAGAAACAAATAGATTTCTTAAGTAGATTATCTTTTAGAAACAAATAGATTTCTTAGACTTTTAGAAACAAATAGATTTCTCAACTTTAAGGCCATTAAGGAATGACTGTTGTGGAAGGAAGGAGGAAATGGTGTCTGGCTCTCCTCGAGGGTTAGCCGAAGGTCCCCCTCACCCGCCTGCGCTCCCACTCAACCCAGGCAAGTCATTTTCGAAGCAAGGATGACGTGCAATTACCCATTAAGCCGTGTAGCTAAGGAAAAAACTCGGTGACAGATCTCATGACAAAATATCAGACCATAATCCCGTTTTCCAATGTTATTGCAGCTTCAAGGGGACGTTTAGAATTACCTTCGTAATATTTATAGTTTGATGTAATAACGTTTCCAACCAGATCATTCTATAAAAAACAGAATCTTATTAATGGCATTAGTCTTTTCTTGTTGTCTTTATTGATGTCATCACCTGTTCCGGTGGTCAATTTACCTTATAGTATTTTTTCTCACTCATTCTAAACATTTTTTCGCGTTCGTGTCAACACAGCTTCAATAACGTTCTCTTCCGACCTTCAGTGCTTCTCCTGTTCCAATTTACTCGTTCAATTCCACTTGTCAAACGTCAATCACACTCCCGTTTGTGTATCTATATATACACTTGATACATCGTCTACATATTTCTCAATATTTCCCACGACTTTTGTTGAATTTCTTAATTCTACTTCATCGTCGCTGCATCCCGTCGTCGCCGCTGTTATCTGTTAATTTATTTTATCGATTAACCATAAACTATTGTAGTGCCTGTCACTAACATTCCCGTTCTCTTTATCCTATAATTTATCCTTCATCCCATGATTTACGGTAGCGTGTCATTCCCTCGTTCCTTAGGCCTCAACTTGGGGAGAGGGTTACTGTTGCTAGGCGAAGGAGACTGAAGCCTTTCCCTTTACTTTGTCTCGCTGTTTCCCACTCCTACGCCTTTGCCTTGCTCTCCTTTCACAAAACGAATCCTCTTTTATATTACTTATCCACTGTTTTCTTTCACCCAACAGAAGACACCCGCACTGAGGCCTCACCATACTGCCTATTTCCATACCTTGTACATCACTCTTTCGTATGTACGTTGGTTCCGTGTGTACATAAGACCCCCACGTTTCTCGGAGACTTTGAGGTAGAAAGACACCGACACCGTCAATGGATCGATTTCGGGAGACACTTGAGAAGAGAAAGTCTCAGGCCCACACACGCAATATAGGTGCATCTGTCTATATGACGTATATAGATAGACTGACAGATGGGTATATATATATATATATATATATATA
>NW_020870816.1:0-2500 GCF_003789085.1 Penaeus vannamei
GAAGAAGAGAGGAAAGGAAAGAGAGGAGAGGAAGAAGAGAGAGAGAAGAGAGAGAAAAGAGGAGAGACGAGAGAGAGAGAGAGAGAGAGAGAGAACGAAGGAGAGAGAGAGAGAGAAGAAAAGAGAGAAAAGAAAGAAGAAATTTGAGAGAGAGAGAGAGGAAGAGAGAGAGAGAGAGAGAGAGAGAGAGAGAGAGAGAGAGAGAGAGAGGAAGAGAGAGAAGAGGAGTGAGAGAGAGAAGAAAAAAGAAAAGTAGAAACCTATCTCAGAGCGAGAGAGAGAGAGAGAGAGAGAGAGAGAGAGAGAGAGAAGAGACAGAGAGAGAGAGAGTGAGTCTGGGTATTTGTATAGTAGTAGTAGAGTAGTAGAAGAAGAAGAAGAAGAAGGAGAAGAAAGACAAAAAATGAAGGAAAAAAGAAGAACACATCACAGACAGACACAGACAATATTTAGACGTTTAAAAAGGTAAAGTGACGCAGCGTAAACAAGGATATAAAAGAGTCTTTTTTATTAGAAATATTATACGTGAAGATGCTATCTTGAGTAAACCGAGAAAGAAGTAGGATAAAGAAAACAAAGAGAAATAATGAAGAATCGAGAAATAAAGAAGAAGGC
Organism: Penaeus vannamei; assembly: GCF_003789085.1. Classification (NCBI taxonomy): domain Eukaryota; kingdom Metazoa; phylum Arthropoda; class Malacostraca; order Decapoda; family Penaeidae; genus Penaeus; species Penaeus vannamei. Next base: position 616 of record NW_020870816.1, read on the forward strand.
AATGAGAGAAAGAAAGAAAAATTAACGGTAAAGAAAACAAAGAGAATGAAGAATCGAGAATAAGAAGAAGGCAATTGAGAGAAAGAAAAATTAACGGTCAAGAAAATAATGAAGAATACATAATAGATAAGAAGGCAATTGAGAGAAAGAAGAGAAAAAATCAACGGTAAAGAAAACAAAGAGAAATAATGAAGAATCCAGAATAATAAGAAGCGATTGAGAGAAAGAAAGAAAAATAACGGTAAAGAAAACAAAGAAAATAATGAAGAATCCAGAATAAATAAGAAGGCGATTGAAAGAGAAAGAAAGAAAAAATAACGGTAAAAAAACAAGAGAAATGATGAAGAATCGAGAATAAATAAGAAGAAGGCAATTGAGAGAAAGAAAGAAAAATTAACGGTAAAGAAAACAAAGAGAAATAATGAAGAATCGAGAATAAAGAAGAAGGCAATTGAGAGAAAGAAAAATTAACGGTGAAGAAAACAAAGAGAAATAATGAAGAATCGAGAATAAAGAAGAAGGCAATTGAGAGAAAGAAAGAAAAAATTAACGGTGAAGAAAACAAAGAGAAATAATGAAGAATACATAATAGATAAGAAGGGAATTGAGAGAAAGAAAGAAAAATTAACGGTAAAGAAAACAAAGAGAAATAATGAAGAATCCAGAATAAATAAGAAGGCAATTGAGAGAAAGAAAGAAAAATTAACGGCAAAGAAAACAAAGAGAAATCATAAAGAATCGAGAATGAATAAGATGGAATTGAGAGAAAGAAAGAAAAATTAACGGTAAAGAAAACAAAGAGAAATAATGAAGAATCGAGAATAAATAAGAAGGCAATTGAGAGAAAGAAAGAAAAATTAACGGTAAAGAAAACAAAGAGAAATAATGAAGAATCGAGAATAAATAAGAAGAAGGCAATTGAGAGAAAGAAAGAAAGATTAACGAAAATGGAGAAACAGATGGAAAGAGAATAAAGAAGGGAGATAGAGGGAAGGAGACATGAATAAATAAGAAAACATGAGAAGGGGGAGATGGAAAGGAGAAAGAAAGACGGAAATACGTAGGAATGAATGAGACAAAGGGGAAATGAAGACTTGTGAGAAATAGGGAAATAACAATAGAAAGGGGAAGGGGAGAGGAGAGGAGAGAGAAAGGAAGAAGGAGACGAGGAGAAAGAGGAAGAGGAAGAGGAAGACGCGGTCAACATCTCAGGTGTCAAACCGTAGGGAGGGGAGGAGGGGGGGGGGAGGGAGGTGGGGGGAGAGGTGTCAAACGGTCACCATCAGCTGGACAGTTTCAAAATCAGCTGATTTGCCTCCCAACCTCTCTCTGTCAGCTGTTAACCCTTTTCCTCATCCCCCCCCTTTTCCATCCTTCCCCTCTCCCTCCCCCCCCTTCCTATCCTCCCCCTCTCCCTCTCTCCTCCTCACCCTCTCCTCCCTCTCTCTCCTCCCCCTCTCCCTCTCTCTCCTTCTCCCCCCCTTCACCCTCTCTCCCTCTCCCTCCCCCCTTCATCCTCTCTTCCTCTCTCCTCTCACCTCCCCCCATCACCCTCTCTTTCCTCTCTCACCTCCTCCCTTCACCCTCTCTCCCTCTCACCTCCCCCTGCATCCTCTCTTCCTCTCTCTTCTCCGCCCCCCTTCACCCTCTCTTCCTCTCTCTCCTCCCCCCCTGCATCCTCTCTTCCTCTCTCTCCTCCCCCCTGCATCCTCTCTTCCTCTCTCATCTGTCTGTCAGTCATGTGTTCTTCCTCAAACGACTAGCCATACCCCCCCCCACCTAATACCCTTATACCCCCTCCTCCTAATCTACCCCAATGTAAATGAGCGTCACTAATTTGCATATTCACGCTTAATTAACCTGGAGAACAAGACAAGCATCATAC
>NW_020870816.1:7500-10000 GCF_003789085.1 Penaeus vannamei
TTATCTCGTTTTATTTCATTATTGGTTTATCATCTATATCATTCATTATTAATATTAATCGCTTATTATTTGTCATCATCTACTTCTATTACTTTCATATTTATTGTCATTATTATTTCGATTATAATGATTATCCTTTTCATCATTAATATTATAATCATTACCATTATCATTATTACAGTTATCATTATCACTGCTATTTAATTCTATCAATTAAAGTCATAATCAGAACAATGATAATGATAATAGCAATAATGATAACAATAATAATACTAACAATAATAATAATAATAATGATAATAATAATGAGTTTCTGATCTTAATCGTCTCTTTTCTCTGTTCTTCTCTGATCTTGATGATGCCTTTTATTTCCTCCTCTCATGATGACCGGGATGATGCTAATAATGATGCAAATAACACATGATATTATGATGAATGATGATGATGATGATGATGATGAATATGATGATGATGATGATGATGATGATGATCGATGATGATGATGATTGATGATCATAATAATAATATAATGATCATGATGATTATAACAACAACAACAGTGATTGTAATAATGTAATAATAATAATTAATAATTATGATTATTAAAATAGGTAACTATTATCATCATTATCATTATTATTTTCATTTTCCATCGCCATTGGTGATTCTCAACATGATTTTTGAATTCCATTATTGTCTTTGTATAATAATCATCACATATCAAATTTTCATCGTATCATCATCATCACCATCATAGTCATTATTCATCATCATGTATCATCAAAATCATCACATTTTAAAAATAATTTTCGTCGTTGTCATGATCGTCATTATCATCACTGTTATAATCGTCATTATTCTGATTATCACTACTACTGCTATTTCTATTACCATTTTCCGTTAAAATTTATTACGAAAAAACATAACTTTACCTGAGACCTAAAACCGACAACCAGAAAATAAAAACAACATAAAACAATACACTCCAAAATGAACAAAGTTATTTCCAACTTCTCTTTCCTATTCTCCAAAAAATCCAAATTGAAAAGATGAGGAAAAATATAATAACCTGTTCCATCCTGCAGCTGTTCCTAAGACGGATGTGAACGAAGGAGCACGCGCCAAAGAGCCAGCTGTCCGTGTCCTCGTTCAGATCCACTGGCGGTCGTTCTTGTCGAAACAGAAATAGAAATGTAAATAAAAGAACGGGATTGCTCGGGTTTTAATCGATTGATTCAATCGGGAGCAGAAAGTGGGTCAGATAATAGCGGGAGATTATAAAAGGAGAGAAAGAGAGAGAGAGGGAGAGAGAGAAGGGTGAAAAACAGCTGGGCTAGGTATGCTATTTATAGTAACAACAAACCATGACCCATCTTGTCCCTCCCCCCCTCCCCCCCCCCACCCTCTGCCCCCATAGAAACGCTCTAATTTGTTATAGTTTTGACTAACACTTGCTAGCCTCCGCTCCCCTTAATCCCCCCCCCTCCCCCCTCCCTACCCTCGCCCTTATAGATCGCGGGGTCAAAATAGGTCATCCTTTCACGCCAGGATAAAAGGGCATTTGGATCACTTGCGGTCAGTGGTCAAGATGGGTTGGGATATTCGACCTTATTGCCTCCTAGCTTTAAGGTCGGTTATTAGCTTTCCTCATTTGTAGAGTCTTTAGTATTTATTTAATTTGCTCCGAATTACTAGACGAAATGAAGCATCGGAAGCGAGGTCACGGGGTTAAGCCTCGGTCACGGGATTATAGACGCTAAGGACATACCGGCCGAAGGGAGGAAATAGCTTGTTCTCTCCGACCTAGACTGACCTTGATCGATTTAAGAAACAGCTGGTGTGACCCAGAATTAGACATGTGGACAAGCGGTTTACTGTCCAGCTTCTGTTCATGCTGGATGCGTACATGATAGATGTGTGTACGTGTGGGACAGGGCTCGGTGTACACGGGTACGTACACGAACGACGTGCTTGTGTACGGATTCTCACACGCACACGCAAGACTCGATGTGCGCGTAAAATGCCATAATGCAGATACCACAGACAACCACACAACACACACACACACAACACACACACACACACACACACACACACACAACAACACAACACACACAGATACATATATATATATATATATATATATATATATATATATATATATATATATATATATAATATATATATATATATATGGTAAACAAATATTTGTCATAATGAAAACTAAGTTGGTGATGGCTATAACAACGAAAAAATTAATAATGATGATGTCAGTGATTAATGCTGCTCAAAGATGACAATAATTGTCATACAATTCCTACTACTGCCATTGCAAATACTACTTCTGCTACTACAGCTAATGCCGCTATACCTCTACTAATAGTACTACTAGTACTACTAGTACTACTGCTACTTATATTATTACTTCTATCACTATAGTACATCTACTACCACTACTATACCTACTTCTACTGCTACATCTAATGCCGTTATACCTCTA
>NW_020870816.1:21623-26623 GCF_003789085.1 Penaeus vannamei
GATGGGGCGTGATGTCTTGGTCCAGCTGGGAGGAACGGTGGGCGGGTGGGCGGGTTGGTTGAGGAACGTTGGTGGGCTTGATCGTATTGGGGTGGTGGGTGGGATTAGAGGGTGAGAGAGAGGGAGAGGGGGGTAGTTAGAGGTGAGTGGGAAAGAAAGGGGGGAAGGGGTTGAGGGAGCAGAGAGAGAGACGAAGAGAGAGAGAGAGAGAGAGAGAGAGAGAGAGAGAGAAGAGAGAGAGAGAGAGAGGGTGAGAGAGAGGAAGAGAAGAGAGAGAGAGAGAGAGGACGAGAGAGAGGAGAGAGAGAGACGAGAGAGAGAGAGAGAGAGAGAGAGAGAGAGAGAGGGATGAATAGCCAGTAGATATAAATATAGACAGATAAACAGAATGAGATAGATAGATAGATAATAGACAGATAAACCGAAAGATGAATAGATAGACAGAGAGATAAAGAGATGAATAGGGGAAACAGGATAAATACCATCCCAATAGACAAACTAAATAGATTGATAGACAGGATAAATACCATCCCAATAAGACAAATAGATTGATTAGACAGACAAATAAACATACCACGCAAACAGACACACAGACAAACACAAAGAAACTAAAACTTACAGACGGCAGACAGACATCCACTCCCGAAGACAAGCAAGGACCATCCTGCAAACGCCAGCATGCAGTTGCACAAGCACTTGTCTTTGCATATTTAAATCGCGACACAAAGACCATCGTCCCAGTGTGTTTCTTGCACGCTGCTCGGTCTAAAATGGATCCTGAAATACGTCTCTCGTGGAAAGGAAGCAGCTTCCTTCCTCCTGTTTTCCTTCTCTTCTCTTTCGCTCTTGTCTCCTTTTCTCTCTCTCTCCTCTCTACTCTTTCTCTCCTGTCTTTCTTTCTCTTTTCCTTTCTCTCTCTTTGTCTTCCCTTTCTGTTCTCTTTCGCTCTTGTCTTCCTGTTCTCTTCTCATCTCTTCTCTTTTTCTTTCTCTCCTGTCTTCCTTTCTCTTCTCTCTCTCTTCTTTTTCTATTCCTTATTCTCTTCTCATGACTGTCTATCTGTCCCCTCTCTGACTGCCTGATTGTCTGTCTGTCTCTCTGTCTCCCTCCCCTCTCTCTCTATCTACTTATTTATACCTATTCATCCATCTCTCTCTCTCTCTCATAGCCTATCATAATCTCATTCTCTCTCTCTCTCCTCATCTCTCCTCTCTCTCCTCTCTCATCAATCTCTCTCTCTCTTCTCTCTCTGCTCTCTTCGCGTGAATTGAAACTCCAAATCTGATCTCCTCCAAGCCTCTCTCTCATCAGATTCCTCACATATCCCACCCGGTCGTGTCACTCTTTTAGGTCCTCTAATACTTAACTTCCTTCCGTCACGGAGAAAATTCTGGCTTGTAGCTTTTCCCCTCCTGATTACGGTGGGTCATTTTCCGTAAGGTTACGCTCCGTGATCGACAATCTCATAAACTCAGTGTTACGTATATTGCATATGAAGAAGATACGCGTTTCTTGCATCGTACACGCGGACTTCCTTAGAAAAAGACTCATCTTAGCTCAGATTCATTGCTGCATTACGTTCTTTCTCATTTTCAATGCATGACGTAATTTTCGGTTAAATCCAAAAATGTTCTTCCCGTCCGCGCCTTATGCATTCTTCACTCGTCGTTTTAGCGATCTCCGGTACTCATCCACCGCTGAATTCTCCCCAGCAATGTACATTGCCTTCTCTCATCTCTCATCTGAGGTAGCATATCGATTGCCGCCTTACACCTTCGTTCTACATCGCAATTTTCTTCATCCGTGCTTTCTCAGAACCGTGCTATCTCGATTCCAAGGATGTCGAAGTAAACGCAGCCAGATAGAATTAGATTAGAATACGCTAATGATCACCTTATGATACTGATGAATATTTTATAGTAAAACGTCTATAGAGACAGCGACTTAACTTAAGGGTCATTGTAGTAATTACATGTTATTCACTAACTTATACTCAGAACATACATATATTTATTAAATCATCCGATTATTTTTCTAGACTTCTCTTTGTCCACCTTTTTTCCTTCTATCTCTCCTTCTCAGTCATCCCTTTCCGACCTCTCCTTTCAGCTTCTACTCTCCCTTATCCTTCTTCACTTACATTTATTTATTAAGGTAGAGATAAGTATACGAATATAAAAAAGAGCACGAAATTCTTCCTCTCCCTTTCCTTCCTACCTTCCCCTTCCTTTTACTTCCTCGGACGCCTTCCTGATCCCTTCCCCTGTCTTACCCTTCTAACTTTCTTCTCATCCTCTGCCGTGGATCCTCCTCCTTCCCCAAGAATCATCCTTCTCTCCGATCGTCCTCTTCTTCCCTCATCCTCTAACTCACCTTCAGATCTTCCTACTCTCAGAACCCCCCTGTCTTACGCAATTATCTTTATAATCCCATGCTTTCACAATCAGCTATCATCGCGCCTCCACTTCCTATACCCACGCATCTTCTAATTCTCTTAAGAGTCCTTGCTCTTACCACCATTGCTTTTGCTGCTGACGCTTGATCCGGCCTGCGCCATCACCCCCCTTTCTGCTTCCCCCTGACCCCTGACGTTCAAGCTCTACTTTGCAGATAACAACATTGGAACCTTTTATAGCCTTCAGTTTTATGCTAGATGAGAACAGGAAGATTTCCGACCTTTGGCGAAGAATGATTTTGTTAGTCTTGGTTCAATGGATTATTCAATTAATGCTTTTACTATAGGTGCGTTATTGTCGTTTTATATTCATGCGTTTTCTTATTATTGATAATAATATGTTATATATATTATATAAAGTATATAGTATATATATATATATATATATATAAATATTATATTATGTATATGTGTGTGTTGTTGTGTGTGGTGTGTGTGCTGTGTGTTGTGTGAGCGTGTGGGTGGTTGTGCATATACATATATGTAATATATGTACTATATATAGAGAGAAAAGAGAAGAGAAAAGAGAGAAAGGAAGACAGAGAACAAGAGAGAGAAAGAGAGAGAGGCAAAACAAGGAGAAATGAGATCGATCGATAGAATAGAATAGATAGACTAGGGACGAATTGAGAGAGAAAGAGAGTGAGAGAGAGAGAGAGACGATGGAGAGAGAGAGAGAGAGAGCGAGAGAATGAGACGAGAGAGAATAAGAGCAGAAGAGAGAGAGGGAGAAGAGAAGAGAAGAGACTACGGGGGAAATGAGGGAGAGAGAGAGAGAGAGCACTGCTTGAAGTAGCGGCGATGAAGGTATTACGGAGAAAGGGAGAGAATCCACAGATGAACAGAGCGATACAAAAGCCGAAAGAAGGGAGCCAGCACAAGAAAGAACGCGAGGGAAGAGAAGAAAGGAGAGAGTGAGGAACCAGGCAAGACAAAAACAGAAGCCCGAGATGAAAGAAAAAAAGAGAACATATAGCGAAAATACAGAATGACGGGCGTCGTTTCCGCCGTCGGCTGTGTCACGTGTTCACTAGTTCACATCGGGACTCCAACGGCCTCGACATTGTCTTCCTCCCTCGCTATTTCTCCTCCCCCCAACAGTGAACTCGATGCAGAAACATTATATCCCCCCTCTTTCCCCTTCTTACCCCCTACTCTCGCCCTATCCATATCCCTCTTTTTCCCCCTCGTACCTATCCTTCCCGTCCTCTTCTCTTCCTCCTTTCCTTCCGTATCTCTTCTCCTTCTCCAGCCTTCTCGGTGTGCCTCCCCCCCCTCTTCTCCCTTCTTTCCCCCTCCTCGATAGTCCCTTCCCTACTCTTTCCTCGCCCCTGCCTTTCCTCCCTCCATTTCTCTCCTCCTGCTCTCCGTCCTCGACCTTCCCTATCTTTTCTCTATTCCCTTCCTTCTCCTCTCCGAATTCTTTCTTCTCTTCCCCTTCTATTTCTCCCCCAAACTCTCCGTCGCTGATCCTCCCTCCTGCTGTATATCTCTCTCCCCTCTCCCTTCTAAAGCTCTTCCTCCCCTATCCCCTCCGCCTCCTCCTACCATCCCCCCTTCGCCCCGATCCTCCCCCTTCCCTGTCCTTTTCGTTCCGTGCCCCCTCACCTTCCTTTCTCCATGCCTCTCCCGCCCCTCAATCCCCTTCTACTTCTCCCTCCGCAAGTCCTGCTTCCTTCCTCTCATCCCCTTCCCTATACCTCTTCTCGCCCCTTCCTTTCCTTTATTCTCTCTCCTCCTCTCTCTCCAGTCCCTTCTCGCTCACTCCCCTTCCTTTCCCTCCCTTCTCCATATGCCTCTCCTCGAACCCTCCCCCTTCCTATTCTCACAGAAATCCCAGCTTCTCCCTATCCCCCTCCTTCCTCTTCCTCTCTCTACCCCATCCCCATCACTTTTCCTTCCTCCTATACCGCTTCTCTCATCCTCTCCCCGCCGATAACTCTCTAATGATGTTGGGCCCCCTTCATTCCCGCCTCCTTCTCTGTATTATAACTTCTCCTATCATTATCACCATTATTATCCTTATTGGTTATTTATTAATCCGTTACTATTAATTATTGAGACTGCTAAGTATTTATTATCATATCAGCACTATTGTTATTGTTATTTTTCCTCATTTATTGGTTACTATTTGATCATTATTATTATTTATCATCATATTATTTCCTTACCCATTACTTTTAATTATTATCATTGTGCTATTACGATCGATCATCACTTGTTATTTTCATCTTCATTATCTATATATTCGTATTAAACCTGATTGTTGTTTTTATTTATCATTATTAACTATTGTCCCTCTTTTCATCATTATTTTACCCTCTCAGATACATCTATTTAATATCAATGATGTATTATTACGATTGTTATCGATACTATTATCGGTATTCATGCATTAATACTATTATCATATTTTTTTTTTATTATTGTCTATGCAATCCATCGATTTCCTTCTATCTTTATTATTATTAATGTATTCATTATTATTACATTATTATATATTATCATTAATTATATTATCATTAATTCTTATTATATTAATTAT
>NW_020870816.1:36623-56391 GCF_003789085.1 Penaeus vannamei
ATATATATACTAAAAAGAGAGGGAGAGAGAGACACACAGGAGAGAGAAAGACAGGAGAGAGAGAGAGAGAGAGAGAGAGAGAGAGAGAGAGAGAGAGAGAGAGAGAGAGAGAGAGAGAGAGAGAGAGAGAGAGAGAGAGAGAGAGAGAGAGAGAGAGAGAGAGAGAGAGAGAGAGAGTCAGACAGAGAGACAGAGAGAGAGAGAAAGAGAGAGACACAGGGAGAGAGAGAGACAGGGAGAGACACAGGGAGAGAGAGAGACAGGAGAGACAGACACCACGAGACACACACGAGAGAGAGAGAGAAAAGAGAGAGAGAGAGAGAGAGAGAGAGAGAGAGAGAGAGAGAGAGAGAGAGAGAGAGAGAGAGAGAGAGAGAGAGAGAGAGAGAGAGAGAGAGAGAGAGAGAGAGAGAGAGAGAGAGAGCAGAGAGTCAGAGAGAGAGAGAGAGAGAAGAGAGAGAAAGAGAGAGAACAGAGAGAAGAGAGAGAGAGGGAGAGACACAGGGAGAGAGAGAGACCGGGAGAGAGAGAGACAGGGAGAGAGAGAGACAGGGAGACACACACAGGGAGAGAGAGAGAGAGAGAGAGAGACAGGAGAGAGAGAGACAGGGAGACACACACAGGAGAGAGAGAGAGAGAGAGAGAGAGAGAGAGAGAGAGAGAGAGAGAGAGAGAGAGAGAGAGAGAGAGAGAGAGAGGAGAGAGAGAGAGAGAGAGAGAGAGAGAGAGAGAGAGAGAGTCAGTCAGAGAGAGAGGGACAGAGAGAGAGAAGAGAGCATTAAAAAAAAAAAAAGAAAAAAGAAAAAGAAAAAAGGAGAAAATCAGCCTGTCTGTCTGTCTCTCTCTCTTCCTCACACAGGGAGAGAGAGAGACAGGGAGAGACACACACAGGGAGAGAGAGAGACAGGGAGACACACACAGAGAGAGAGACCACACACACACACAAGAGAGAGAGAGAGACAGGGAGAGCACACACAGGGAGAGAGAAGAGAAGGGGACACACACAGGATCAGGGAGACACACACAGGGAGAGAGAGAGACAGGCTCGCGGTGCCTTCAAAAAGGGACCAAGTCGCTGGCCCTTTGGCATGGCTTCTGTCCTGGGAAAGGAAGAACAAGAAGCCATTTGCTCGGAATTCTAATTTTCTTTCAATCTTGTCCGTTGTATTGTGGTATAAGCATGAAAATAAACCGTGCGAAATGACCGGAGAATCTATATTTTCCTTAGATATTTGAAATGACTGTGAATTTATTTCCTTAAATATTTGAAATTATGAATTTATTTCCTTAAATATTTGAAATGACAATTTATATTTTCCTTAAATATTTGAAATGACTTTATGAGTTTATATTTACCTTAAATATTTGTTGATGGAGTCTAATGAATGTGTTAGTTTCTAGTGTGAACATGTACGTGACACTTGTGTACATGTGTTTACAAGGTATAAATGGGTCTAAACCATGAATTTGTACGCATTATGTAAGATCAAATGGCTTTAAAACACGAAAAAAGAGCATCATTTTCTCTCAAAAGAAGCGATCGGATTCCCTTTTGTAGAGCATTCGATCCCACAAACAAATATTTCACGCTATAAGGGATCCGATACTCATACAAAGGGTCGAGTTCTAGGGTAATGGGATTACATCTAAAATTCAGACATAATCCTCTTAGTTCATTCTTTTCCTATTTCTCGCTCTCCCTCTCTGCTCCCCTCCCTCTCTCTCTCTCTCTCCCTCAAAAAAGTAAACAAAGAGGCCAAGGGACAGGCGAGACGAGGGAATGAAATAACGCAATTCGGCGACCAATGTTTGAAAGATTAGAATTTACTTACACAAACGCACAAACAAACACACACACATAAGCAAACACACACACACAAATATATACATCACAATCATTATTATCATTATCATTATCATATATATATCATCCCCCGTTTGGTCGATCCAGCGTGACGCCCAATCCCCCCCCCCCCCCCCTCCTCCGCTTTCCTCCTCACTCCGCCAGCGCCTAGACTCCAGCACCTTTTGGCGTTCTCCTCCCATTCTGTCTTTCGTCTTCCGTTTTCTCCTCCCGTGCGCCATGTCCGTCATAAGGCACATATTCTCTCTCTCTCTCTTTCTGTCTCTGTCTGTCAGATAGACAGACAGAGACACACTCCCTCCGTCTTTGCTTCCCTCCCTTCCTCCCTCCGTCCCTCCCCGTCTCTGCTTCCTCCCTTCCTCCCTCCCTCCTCCCTCCGTCTCTGCTTCCCTCCCTCCCTCCCTGTTTCTCTTCGTCCCGTCCTCTCTGCTACTCTCCGTCGCTCCCTCTCTGTTTCCCTTCCTTCTTCCCTCCGTCCCTCCCTCTCTCATTCTGTCTTAGTCTCTCTCTTTCTCTCTCCATCTCCTTCTCTCCCTTCCTCCCTCCCTCTGTCCCTTCTCGGTCACTTCTCGCCCCTCCCTACTTCCCTCTCTCACCGTCCCTCCCTTCTGCTTCCGTTTGTCTTTTCTTCCCTTCCTCTTTCTCTCTGTCTGTTTCTCTCTCTCTCTCTCTCTCTCTCTCTCTCTCTCTCTCTCTCTCTCTCTCTCTCTCTCTCTCTCTCTCTCTCTCTCTCTCTTCTCTCTCTCTCTCTCTCTCTCTCTCTCTCTCTCTCTCTCTCTCTCTCTCTCTCTCTCTCTCTCTCTCTCTCTCTCTCTCTATCCCACGGTGTCCAGATTTTGCGTTTATGGACATCGGCGAGTAGAATATTTCTATATCTATTTGTAATCTATTCGTTCGTGCGTTTGTCGGTTCATGTAACGTAGAAGTTGAGGATAACCACAGATTCTATTGTCTCTGTGTTCTGGTTAATAAGCATTTTATTCAGTATATTGTAATAGGGGATACATGTTAGAATTTGACTGTCTTGATCAAGATATTTTTTTAAACAGATCCCCTTTTCACTATTCCATTTCCGATTTCTTTTGTCTTTACACGTTTCTCTCAACATTGTTCCCCGATAACAAAACCCATAACCATTTTTTTCCGTATTTTTCATTCAGAACAAAGTTTCTACGGTCAAACTCCTCTGTATCAGCCAAATACTCTGGAGCTTTCATTCCCCTTTCTCTCTCTCTCTCTTTCTCTCCTCTCTCTCTCTCCTCTCTCTCTCTCCTTCTCTCTCTCTCTCTCTCTCTCTCTTCTCTCTCTCTCTCTCTCTCTCTCTCTCTCTCTCTCTCTCTCTCTCTCTTCCTATATATATATGTGTGTGTTTCCTCTTGCTCACATTCACGTATTCAGTCCGTTCACGGCTTCAGACTCAACGGGCAACACCGGTTGGTTCATTCCCTGACCCGCGCATTGGAGATTTGTTACAGGTCGACCTCCTCTTCTTGCGATGGAATCTCTATAACTGCCGCGGGCTGTTCCAATTTTTTTTTTTTTATATAAGCTGTATGAGGGATAGGGATAGGGATGGGGACAGAGGGAGAAAGAGTGAATGATGGGAAAAAATGATTAAAAGAAAAGATTGATAAGATTGGAGCTGAAGAACTGGAGACAGAGAATATCTGGGATGGCCTATGTCAACACACGGATTTTTAAAAAAGGACTGAAGATAATAAGATAGAAGAATGTGTGTAGGGCCGAGAACCCCGAAGCGCAAGAGAGTATCCGTGCGATCAGCAGCGAGGCCGGTAGCACACAGCGAGAGCGAGCGAGAGAGAGAGCGAGGTAACCGAATATTATCCGCATCTACGAACCTTGACGACCTTGGGCGAAGACGATGAGCGAGCGCGGCGTTCGCCGGCAACAAGACAACACGGAACTGGCCGCCAATAAAAAACTACCTGTTCCTCGTTTAAAATGATCAACCTGTCGCGATTATGCCCTTGGGGAAAAGCAGGTGCACTTCCTCTATTCCCCAGGCGGCCACTGGGTCGCGCTCTCTTCTCTGCATGGAGTTGTAGCTTAGGCCCCGCGGAAGGGGGTGGGGTGTCTGGGGGTGGAGGCGTGGGGCGAAAGCGTTGGAGACTGCATGAGTGGAAGAAAGTATATAAGTAATAATAAATTTGATAAATTAGCACAGAGTGTTTCCGAAGCGGGCTGATAAAAAGGATAAACCCTATGTCACAATATGCAATGTATAGGAGATTAATAAAACACCTGATTTGGAATTATTCAATAGACAGGGCTTTTGTAACACAATGGCTAGATATTTTCAAGAGAATATATAAGATAGTTAGAGATGAGAGAGAAAGGAGGTAGAAATTAGATGAGAGAGAAGAGTAGAGATGAAGAGAGAGATAAGAGAGAGAGAGAGATAAGAGTATAAGGTACCACAGAGCACACCGACAAGACGTAATCACAGCACGAAGAGAGAGAACACGAAGCGACACAGACACACGAAGCGAACGAGAACAAATTCCACAAAAAGCAACAAAATCAATGAACAACACAACAACACAAACAGAAAGAGACGAGAGAACACACAGTAGAAGTAATAGTAGAGAGAGTAAGAAGAGAAAGAGATAGAGTAAAGAGAGAGAGAAGAGTAAGAAGAGTAAGTAGATGATAGAGAGAAGGAGAGAAGAAGTAAGAATGAGAAGATAGAAATCTAATGAACCAAGATACCAAGAACAATATAATTAATACTAAGACATATAGACATTGAGAGAGAGAGAGAATTATCAGGAAAAAACAATATGAAAAGAATAGAGAAACAGAGAGAGAGATGAGAGAGAGAAGGAGAGAAGAAGAGAAGAGAGAGAAGAGAGAGAGAGAAGAAAGAAGAGAGAGAGAAGGGAGAGAGAGAGAGAACAGACAGCAACAGAGAAGAGAGAGAGAGAGAGAGATGAGAAGAGAGAGAGAGAGATGAGAAGAGAGAGACAGACGACAAGACAAGACAGACAGACAGACAGAGACAACAAGACAGACTGCAAAAAGGTACTCGTGGGGTCTCGCTCCGTGCATGACAGGTTCACCCACCAAGCCTTGAAGGGAACGCGTTATCAGTCCAGGAACACACGAAGCCTTTTGGTCCTATCGATGGGGGGGGGGGGGAGGAGGGAGAGAAGGAGCTGAAGAAGAAAGGAGGAAAAGGAAAAGAGAAATAAAATAGCAGAGAAAGAGAAACAGAGAGGAGAGAGAGAGAGAGAGGAGAGATGAAGAGAGAGAGAGAGAGAGAGAGAAAGAGAGAGAGAGAGAGAGAGAGAGAGAGAGAGAGAGAGAGAGAGAGAGAGAGAGAGAGAGAGAGAGAGAGAGAGAGAGAGAGAGAAGAGAGAGGAAAAAGAGAAAGAAGAAAACAGAGAGAGAGAGAGAGAGAGAGAGAGGAGAGGAGAGAGAGAGAGAAGAGAGAGAGAGAGAGAGAGAGAGAGAGAGAGAGAGAGAGAGAGAGAGAAGGAGAGAGAGAGAGAGAACAGAGACAGACAGACAGACAAACAGAGACAGACAGACAAGACAGCAGACAGACAGACAGACATACAACAGACAACAGACAGACAGACAGACAGACAGACAGACAGAATGACAGAGAGACAGACAGACAGACAGACAACAATACCTGCAAAAAGGACTCTGGGGTCTCGCTCCGTGCATGACAGGTCACCACCAAAACCTTGAAGGGAACGTGTCATGCAGTCCAGGACACAACAACCTTTTGTCCTATCGGCTGGGGGGGGGGGGGGGGGGGGGAGGAGAAGGTAGGAGAGGAGGGGGGAGGAAGAGGAGGGGAAGGAGAAGGAAGTATTGAAGGAGGAGGTGAAGGAGGGAGAGAAGAGGAGGAGGAGGAGGAGGAGTGAAGGAGGTGAAGGAGGAGAGGAGGAGGAGGAAGGAGTAGGAAGAGGAGGAGGAGGAGGCAGGAGGAGGAGAGATGGAGGAGAAGGAGGAGGTGAAGGAGGAGGAGGAGGGGGAGGAGGAGGAGGAAGGGAAGAAGGAACAAGGAGAGAGGAGGGGGGAAAAGAGGAGACAGGAGGAGGAGGATGAGAATGAGAAGAAGAGAAGGAGGAGGAAGTGGGAAAGGAGGAGGCAGGAGGCGAGGAGGATATTAAGAGAAGGGGAGGAAGTGGAGAAGCAATATTAGGTAGGAGGAGAAGAGGCGTGAAAGAAGAGTAAACCGGATAAAAATAAGAAATGGAGGAAGCAAAGGAGACAACGGAAACA
This sequence comes from Penaeus vannamei, assembly GCF_003789085.1. Lineage (NCBI taxonomy): Eukaryota > Metazoa > Arthropoda > Malacostraca > Decapoda > Penaeidae > Penaeus > Penaeus vannamei. The sequence goes on from NW_020870816.1 coordinate 42,745, forward strand.
GAAAAATAGGAGAGGGCGATGGTGGAGAAAGAGAAACAGAATTAAAAATGAAAGAAGAGTTAAAGGAAAAAGACTTTTTTAACCAAAGGATGAAAATAACGATACAGAAGGAAGAAGAAGGAGGAAGATAAGGAAACATCAAGAAGACACAGATGAGGAAGAAGCAAGAGGAACATGTGGATTAAAGAATTAGATTAGAAAGGAGGGAAAAAGGAGAATAAAGAGCAGAAAGAGGAAGGTTGGAAGAAATAAGTAGATTAGAAGAAGAAGGAAGGAAAAGGGGTACATAGGGAAAATAAGGGGAGGGAAAAAGAGGATGAATAGGAAAAAATGAGGGGAAAAAGGCGGAGGAGAGAGGAACATAAAGAAGAAACAATCAAGAAGGAGGGAGAAAGTGGAGGATAAAGATGAAATAATGAGAAGGAGAGAGAAAGAGGAGAACTAAGAAGATAGAATGAGAAGGAAAGAAAGAGAGGAGGATTAGTTAAAAATGAGGAGAATGAGAGACAAAGAAGTGGGCGAGGAAGACATAATAATAAGAAGAGAGAAAAAGGAAGATTATAAAGAAATAAAGAAAAGGAGAGATAAAGAGGAAGATTAGGAAGAAATAAGGAGAATGTATAGAGATAAGAGGAAGGAAAGGGATGATTAGTAAGAAATAAGGAGAAGGAGAGAAAGAGGAGTGAGAGGAAGACAAGGAGAAGGAAAAATAAAGATGCGGGTTAGGGAGAAATAAGGAAAAGGAGATAGGAAGAGGAGGACGAGGAAGACAAAAGCAGAAGGAAAGATAAAGAGGAGGATTCGGAAAGAAATAATGGAAAAGTATTGGACAAGAAGAAAGAGAAAGAGGAGGATTAGGAAGAAATAAGGAAAAGGGAGAAAGTAAGAGGAGGACTAGGAAGACATAAAGAGTAGGAAGGATAAAGTAAGATTAGTAAGACATAAGGAGTAAGAAAGATAAAGAGGAGGATTAGTCAGGCACAAGGAGGAAGAGAAAGAGGAAGATTAGGAAGAAATAAAGAAAAGGAGAAAGAGAAAGAGGAGGACGAGGAAGAAAGAAGTGGAGCAGAAGTAGTAAGAAAGAGAAAGAGAAGGATTAGGGAGAAATAAGGAGGAAAGAGAAAGAGGAGGATTAGGAAGAAACAAGAAGGAAACATGAAGAGGAAGATTAGGAAGAAATATGGAAAAGGAGAAAGAGAAAGAGGAGGACGAGGAAGACATAACAAGGAAACATAAAGAGGAAGATTAGGAAGAAATAAAGAAAAGGAGAAAGAGAAAAAGGAAGACGAGGAAGGAATAAGTGGAGCAGAAATCGGAGGAAGGAGCCATTGCTTTTCGAAACCAGTTCCCTCGACGGGCCATAACTCACGCTGTGCTGGTGGGAAAAATGCACTCAATGGCCGCATTATTGCAAAAGGCTCCAAGTTAACCCTGCAACAGCTTATAAGGGTAGGCGGAGCGCTTGGGGTCACGCAGTCATGCAGGCAAGCAAGGTGGCTGGAGCGCTGGGAGGCAGGAGGAGGAGGAGGAGACTCTCTCTCTTTCTCCCTTCTCTGAGTTTTTTTTTTTTTTTTTTGGGTGGGGGGGGGTGGGGGGTGGGGTTTTTTTTTAATTGGTTTTGGTCTGTTTTTTGTTTCATTTTTTTTTTGACACTTCTTTCATATCGCTGTCTCTCTCTCTCTCTCTCTCTTTCTCTCTCCTCTCTCTCTCTCTCTCTCTCTCTCTCTCTCTCTCTCTCTCTCTCTCTACTCTCTTACTCTATCTCTATCTCTAGGACTATATCTATCTATATCTTTCTGTGGCAGGCAAGCTCTGGGAGGCAGGAGGAGGAGGAGCTCTCTCTTTCTCCCTTCTCTGAGTTTTTTTTTTTTTTTGGTTGGGGGGGGGTTGGTATTTGGGTTTGTTTTTAATTGGTTTGACGGAGACTCTCTCTTTCTCCCTTCTCTGTTTTTTTGGGTTTTGTTTTTATCTGGTTTTTGGTTTGTTTTTGTTTTTTTCTTTTCTGTTTTTTCTACTTTTTTTTCGTATCTCTGTCTGTCTGTCTGTCTGTCTGTCTGTCTCTCTCTCTCTCTCTCTCTCTCTCTCTCTCTCTCTCTCTCTCTCTCTCTCTCTCTCTCTCTCTCCTCTCTCTCTCTCTCTCTCTCTCTATTTCTCTAATGCAAATAACAGTAGTAGTAATAATAGTAGTAGCAGAAGTGATAATGAGATTAATGATAATAATGATAATGATATTGATAACTATAACACTACTAATAGATGAGCGCTGATAATAATAACAATGATGATAGTATTAACAACAATATAATAAAAAAATAATAATGGTAATGATAAGAACAATAATGAAATAATAAAACAACAATAACAATAACACTGGTGCTAGTGATAATGACAATAATGCTGATGATAATAATAATAATAATGATAACTAATAATAAATAAGGATAAAGAAAATATTAATGATACTAATACTAGTAATAACAATAATAATTAATAACAAATGATTATATTCTATCATTGTGAAAAAAAAATCTAAATGGGTTATTTAGACAAATGGCAGTGAATTTTGGCATGGGTGGCACCAGCTGGGGGGGGGGGGGGGGATGGGGCGGGAGTAGGAAATGATAAAGAAAGAAGAAGAGATAGATAGATAGATGAAGAGAGAGTGAAAGAGCGACACAGAGAGAGAGAGAGAGAGAGAGAGAGAGAGAGAGAGAGAGAGAGAGAGAGAGAGAGAGAGAGAGAGAGAGAGAGAGAGAGAAAGAGTGAGTGAAGAGAAAAAAAGGAGAGAAAGAGAGAGCAATACCATAACAACAATCCAAAATATAAAAAAAAAAAAAAACACAAAATGATCAACACAAAACAAACCTTCCTACCTCAAAGGTCCCTTTTTCCATCCAAAAGCAACGGGACTTTCGCCTTTCCGTTGTCCATCCCCTTGTCCCTAAGCTCTTTCTTGCCCCGGAGATGTGGTGATGGCTCTGGGATTTTATTGAAGGATTACTGTATCTGACGAGGAAGCCCAAAGGACATCAATCTCTATCCTTTAGAAAGACGTCGGCAAAGTTATTTTCTGCTGTAGTGAAGCCATGTCGTTATTTGCGATTGTTGGAAAAAGAGAAGAAAAGGTGGAGAGAAAGAATAGAGAGAGAAAGTATATATAATGTATATATGTATATATATATATATATATATATATATATATAATATATATATATATATATATATATATATATATATATATATATTATAATATATATATATATATATATATATATATATATATATATATATATATATATATATATAATATAGAGAGAGAGAGAGAGAGGAGAGAGAGAGAGAGAGAGAGAGAAAGAGAGAGAGAGAGAGAGAGACGAGTAGAAGCAAATAGACAGAAAGATAAACAAAGAGGAAGAGAAACGGACAGAAGAAAGAATACGAAACATAAACATAAAAACAGAAACAAAATCATACCAAACGGAAGACAAAATACACACACACAAAGAAAGAAAGAAAGAAAAAAAAAGATCAGAAATTTCGTATCATTCACTTCTCCCTTTTATCTTCTTTCCCGTTTTTCCATTTTTCGTGACGGTTTTCCCATATTCACTTATTCTTTCACGTTTAGTTGCCCTTATTTCGTTTCCTTCTGTTTCCCTTCCTTCGTTATTGCTTCTTCCTATTTCGTTGACAATTTCTCTTTCTCTTCTTCACTTCCCTCGAAATCTTTTTCGTCTTATTTAATTCTAATTGTACATAGATCCATTATCATTATCATTATCTTTTTTACTGTTTCGTTGTTGTTGTTATTGCTGTTATTTTTAGTTAATAATAGCGACTAAGATTATAATAGTGATAATGATAATAATGATAATAATGAAAGTAATGATAATGATATTCATAATAGTGATAATGATATGGTTTAGTGATAATGATTAAAATAATGATGATGATGATAATCATAAAAATAATCATGATGAACAACAGTGATAATAATTACAGTAATGATAGTAATAACAATAATAATGAGGAGGGGGAAAAAATGATAATAATAATAATCTCTCTCTCTCTCTCCTCTCTCTCTCTCTCTCTCTCTCTCTCTCTCTATATATATATTATATATATATATATATATATATATATATATATATCTTTCTATTATATATATTATATATATATATATATATATATATATATATATATATATATATATATATATATATATATATATATATATATTATTATATAATATATATATATATATATATATATATATATATATATATATATATATATATATATATATATATATATATATATATATAATATATATATATATATATATATATATATATATATTATATATATATATACATATATATATATATTATATATATATAATATATATATATATATATAATATATATATATATATATATATACATATATAATATATATATATATACGCACAACGCACACACACCATATATACTGCTATCGTATATCTCCTTGCCTATCGTCCCCCCAGCGCCCGCCGATCTTCGATCTTACGGCCCATACACAGCGCAAGGGACCCGCCATTAAGGCGCCTTAACTTACGAGCGATCTTACGGCCCATACACAGCGCGCAAGGGACCCGCCATATTGGCGAGTGAAGGCGCCTTAACTTACGAGCGATCTTACGGCCTACACAGACACAGCGCAAGGGACCCGCCATGTTGGACGAGTGAAGGGCGCCTTAACTTACGAGCGATCTTACGGCCCATACACAGACACAGCGCAATATTGGAGCGAGTTAAGGCGCCTTAACTTACGAGCGATCTTACGGCCCATACACACACAGCGCAAGGGACCCGCCATATGGAGCGAGTGAAGGCGCCTTAACTTACGAGCGATCTTACGGCCATACACAGCGCAAGGAGCCATATTGGAGCGAAGGCGCCTTAACTTACGAGCGATCTTACGGCCCAACACAGCGCAAGGGACCCGCCATATTGGAGCGAGTGAAGGCGCCTTAACTTACGAGCGATCTTACGGCCCATACACAGCGCAAGGGACCCGCCATATTGGAGCGAGTGAAGGCGCCTTAACTTACGAGCGATCTTACGGCCCATACACAGACACAGCGCAAGGGACCCGCCATGTTGGAACGAGTGAAGGCGCCTTAAACTTACGGAGCGATCTTACGGGAAGCGCAGGGACCGCCATGTTAAGGCGCCTTAACTTACGAGCGATCTTACGGCCCATACCAGACACAGCGCAAGGGACCCGCCATATTGGAACAGGCGCCTTAACTTACGAGCGATTCTTACGGCCATACACAGACACTAGCGCAAGGGACCCGCCATATTGGAGCGAGTTTAAGGCGCCTTAACTTACGAGCGATCTTACGGCCCATACAGACACAGCGCAAGGGACCCGCCATATTGGAGCGAGTTAAGGCGCCTTAACTTACGAGCGATCTTACGGCCCATACACAGCGCAAGGACCCGCCATATTGGAACGAGTTAAGGCGCCTTAACTTACGAGCGATCTTACGGCCCATACACAGCGCAAGGGACCCGCCATATTGGAGCGAGCGAAGGCGCCTTAACTTACGAGCGATCTTAAGGCCCATACACAGACACAGCGCAAGGGACCCGCCATATTGGAGCGAGTGAAGGCGCCTCAGGTTAGGCAGCGGGAGAGCAGCCTTTAGCACTTCACGGCGGGCGGGAAATGCACAGCTCTTCGCTCTTATTTGAGGGAAATACAGCAGGAGTGTTAAGGTTTCCAGCAGCGCCTCAATTTAAGATTCTTTTGATAATCCGGGCCCTGGAAACCACACATCTCGCGTCGTGTGTGTGTGTGGGGGGGGGTGTATGTGTGTGTGTGTGTGTGTGTGTGTGTGTGTGTATGTGTGTGTGTGGGGGTGTATGTGTGTGTGTGTGTTGGGGGGTATGTGTGTGTTTGTGTGTGTGTGTGTGTGTGTGTGTGTGTGTGTGTGTGTGTGTGTGTGTGTGTGTGTGTGTGTGTGTATGTGTGTGGGGTGTGTAGAGTGTGTGTGTGTGTGGTGTATGTGTGTGTGTGTTTGTGTGTGTGTGTGTGTGTGTGTGTGTGTGTGTGTGTGTGTGTGTGCGTCTGACCTTTTCCGCGTCTTGGATCGACCCATGTGCATATGGCGCCATTTTTTTCTTAATCTATATTGGTACGATATTATCGATAACGTCAATGCGTGTGCTCGTGGGCGTGTGGGCGTGGGCGTGGGAGGCATGTCCGGGGAAACAGGTCTTTTTTCACTTGATGCTGTTAAACTTACGGATGTGTTGATATAGATATGTGAATTGAAATATATATGTATGTGTTTCCATGGAAATGTAACATAAAATAGACAAATAGATAAACGGGCACACACACGCACGCACACACACACACACACACACATACACACACAACACCCACACACACACGCCCCCCACACGCCCCCAACACACACACACTCACGACACACGCACGCACACACACACAACACACACACGCACGCACACACAACAAAAAACAAACAAACACACGCACACACACACACACACACCACACACACATACGCACATACACACACACACACACACGCCCCACCACCCCCCACACACACACACCCACCCCCCACCCCACCCCTACATACACACACACACGCACCCCCACCCACACACACACACTCACCCCCCCCCCCCACACACACACGCACATGCACACCAGGATATCCTCTTCCATGATCTGGGTTTGACCTGTTTTGACACATCTGTTTTATCAGTGAAACTTGTCACGTCGCGAGGGAGAGGGGGGGGAGGGAGAGGGCAGGGGTTACAAAGGAAAGTATAACCTTCATAATAATATACACTATATATGTATATGTATATAATATATATAATATATATATATATATATATATATATATATATATATATATATATTTGTATACATACATATATATATATATACACATACTCATACATATATACACACATATACACAGACATATACCAGACACCACACACACACACACACACACACACACACACACACACACACACAACATTGTATTATTATATATATATATATATATAATATATTATTATATATATATATATATATATATATATATATATAATGAATATAAACACACACACAAACATCCAAACACATATATTTATAATATATGTGTTTATAATACAATTATAATATATGTCCTCATAATACCTACATCAAAAGGATATATTTCTTTAACCCTTTTACTTTACATCCTTCGATGACGATGCAATTATTCTCACACACTATCAACTCTCGTATTATGGACATCCATTTTTGATATCAATATCATTATCTTTTAGATTAGACTGTTCGTGTTTTGATAGATGGGGACAATAATCAAAACATTATTCGTGTTTTTTTTTTTTTTTAATTTATATGATTTTCGACAAAAAGATGAAAATTATATTCGTATTTTTTATTATTTATATGATTTTCGACAAAAAGGCGAAAATTAAAGGCTTTTTGTAAAGGATTTTGACTTGCCTTATCACGTTCAATTTTATGCAAATTATGGGTAATGAATAGCCTAATAAAGGAAGGGGGAAAGAGGAGAAGGTTGAAGGATAAGAGAGAAGAGGATGAGAAAGAGGAGAGAGAGAAAACTGAATAAAACGTTTAAAATAGGCGATGATAACGACAATATAAATTGTGAAGTTGTTTTGTACATGATGGTGATGATGGTGACAATGATAATGATAATGATTGTAATGATAATGATAATGATGATAATGATACTAATACTAATGATAATGATGATAATGCTAATGCTGATAAAGATAATGATAGCTCTGATAAAGATAATGATAATGATAATGACAATGCTAATAATGATAATGATAATAATGATAATCATAAAGATGATAAAGATAATGAAAAGGTTATTAATGATAATGACAATAGAGATAATGAAAATGATGATAATGATAATGATAGTAACCAAAAAAAATAATAATGGTAACAATGATAATAGAAGTAGTAATAGTAACAATGGTAACAATAATGATGATAATAATAATGATAATAATAAGAATAATGATAATAATAATGATTGTAATAATGATAATGATGATAATAATAGTGATGATTAAAATATTGATAATTAGACTAATAACAGCAATGTTAATAATAATAATGATAATAGTAATAACAATAACGATAATAATGATAATAAAAAATAATAATGATAGTAATAGTGATAATGATAATGATAATAATAATGATGATAATAATAATAATACTAATAATAACAATAATAGTAATAATAGTGATACTAATAATAATGATAATGATAATAATAATGAATGATAATAATAATAATAATAAATAATAATAATAATAATGATAATATAATAATAATAATAATAATAATAATAATAATAATAATAATAATAATAATGATATTGATAATGAAAATGATAATAATAATGATAATAATAATGATAATAATAACAGCAATAATGATAAAGATGATGATGATAATAATAAGAATTACACTGATAATAGTGGTAGTAGCAGTATCAATAATAATAGTAATGATAATAATAATAGCAGTAAAAATAATAGTGATGATGATGATGATGATAATAATAGCAATAATAATGATGATAATAATAATCTAATAATAGCAATAATAATAATAGTAATGATAATAAATAACAATAATAGTAATAATAAGACAATGATAATGATAATTATAACACAGATGATATATTGATAATTAATGATAATAATATTGTCAATGATAATAGTAAATATTAGGATAATGATAATGATAATTATAGTAATAATCATAATAATAGTAAAAACAACATTTATAACAATAATGATAATCATAAAAATATGTATAGCAATGATGATAATGATAACGACAATAACAATAGGTATAAAAATTATGGCATTTATTATAATGACAATAATCATTATAACAAAAACAGTAAATAAAAATAAATGAATGATATCCACCATTTTGTTTTCCATTTCACAATTTTCCTTAAATATCTTAATCCTTTTTTTTTTTTACACTTTTATAATTATCTTATCAACACCATCAACAGGCATTTAATTGACAATAAGTAACAGTTAATAAAAGAAATATATTAAGGACAAATTTAAAAACTAAATTTCTTAATGGAAGTCTTTGGCAACGAGATATAAAGGCGCGCAGACAAGCATTCAAAAACCAAAAAAAAAAAAAAAAAAAGTTTATTGTCAATTAGGTGTCAGTTTTGATTAATGGAGAATCAGGTGTTGATAGGATGGTTTTATTTTTATATATCTTTTTTAAATTTCAAAGTTCATTTACTGATAAATTTACTGCATATGTTTATCTACGTGTCTGTCAAATCTATCGTATGTTTGTGTTTTATGAGTGCTGTTAAATAATATCTTAATCTTTTTACTTTCCAGGATCTTCTGCTCTCTTGGGTGGCTTTGTCTATGTACGTATATACCTGCCTATGTGCGCATGTAAGTATGTACACGAGTCTGGAAGTACACACGTACGTCCCGAAGTGACTGTGTTTAAGCATGCAAACATATTCATGTATTTTCGTCACTTCCTCCGTGTCCTTAACTTAAAGCAATTTGTCTGTGAAAGTCAAGGGATCTTTTGCAAATGGAGAACAGGAATATTGACCTTAAGCTTTCAATTTTTGTTTTTCTTTTTTCTCCTTTTATTTTCTTCTTTTTTTCTCTCTCTCTCTCTTTATTTTTGGAAATCGGGGACACTTGTGGAGGGTGTTGGTCCGGGTGCCGGAATTAGTTCAGGGAGGAAGAGGGGAGGGAGGGAGAAAGGGGGGAGAAGAAAAAGGAGATAGGGAAGAAAGGAGGAAAGAGGGAGATAGAGAGAGGAAGGGAGAAGGAAAGAGGAGGGAGGGAGAAGAGGGAGAGAGAAAGAGGGAGGGAAGGGAGAAAGAGGGATAAAGAGGGAGGGCAGGAGAAAGAGGAGAGAGAAAGGGGGAGAGGATAGAGGGAGATAAGATAGGGAATAGAGAAAGGGGAGAAAGAAAGAGGGAAATAGGGGAAGGAAGGGAGAAAAGGCAGAAATAAAGAAGGAGATAGGAGAGGGAATAGAGAAAGAGGGGGAAAGAAAGATGGCGATAGGGAGGGAGGCAATAGGAGAACGAGGGAGAATAGAGAGAAGGAAGAAAAAAAACGGAGAAAGAAGAAAGAGATAACGGAGGGAAGGAAGAAAAAGGAGAAGAAAGAGGGAGATGGGGAGGGAATAGAGAAAGAGGGAGAGACGAGTGGGAGATAAGGGAGACAGAGAGGAGATAGGAGAAGAAATGGAGAAGGAGAAAGAGAAAAGAGGGAGAAAAGGGGAAAGAAAGAGGGAGTTAGGAGAAGAAATGGAGAAGGAGGAGAGAAAAGAGGGGAAGGGAAATGAAAGAGGAGACAAGGGAAGAAATGGAGAAGGAAGGAGAAAGAAAAAAGGAAGATAAAAGAAGGGAGGGGAGAGAATGGAGGAGTGAGAAAGGAAGACAGAGAGAAAAGAGGGAGTTAGAGGAGGAAATTGAGAAAGAGGAAGAAAGAAAAAGGAAGAAAAAATTAAAAAGCAGGAGAAAGAAAAGAGATAGAGAAGAGAGGGAGAGGAAAAGATAGGGAAGGAAATGAAGGAGAGGGAGAAATAAAAAGAGACGGAAAGAAAGGAGGAAGATAGGAAGGGAAAGAAGAAAATGAGAATAAAGAAGAGGGAAGAAAAGAGGGAAATAGTGAAGGGAAAGAAGAAGAGGGAGAAATAAAAGGAGAGGGAAAAGAGGGAGATAGAGAAGGGAAATAAGAAAAGGGAGAAATAAAGAGAAGGGGAGAAACAAGGGAGAAAGGGGAGGAGAAGAAGAGGGAGAAATAAAGGGAGACGGAGAGAAAAGAGGGAGGTAGGGAAGGGAAAGAAGGAGGGAGAAATTAAGGGAGAAGGGAAAAAAAGAGGGAATATAGGGAGGGAAAGAAGAAGAAGGAGAAATAAAGAGATGGGGAGAAACAAGGGAAATAGGGAAGGGAAAGAAGAAGAGGGAGAAATAAAGGAAGAGAAGAGAAAAGAGGGAGATATGGAAGAGAAAGAAGAAGGAGAAATAAAGGGAGAGGGGAGAAAAGAAGGATATAGGGAAGGGAAAGAAGAAGAGGGAGAAATTAAGGGAGAGGAGGGAAAAGAGGGAGATAGAGAAGGGAATAAAGAAGAAGGAGAAATAAATGGAGAGAAGAGAAAAGAGGGATAGGGGAAATAATGGAGAAGGAGAAAGGAAGAGAAAGGTGAATAAAGAAGAAAAACTAATACCAAAAACGGAAGAAACAGAGAAGAGAGATAGGAAGAAATGGAGAAAGATTGTGAAATACAAAAGGAAAAAGAAAAGGGAGAAGAGTGAAGGGAGAAAGGAAAAGACGAAAAGGAGAGAGAGAAGATAGAGAAAAGTGATAAGAAAGAAATAAAATAAAAAAGAAAATAAAGGAGACATATAAAAAGAAGAGAGGAAGAGAGAAGAAAGAATAAGGAGAGCAAGAGAGAAAGACGAAAGGAGAGAAATGAAGAAAACAATAATCAATGAGCAACAATCACAATCATATCATTCACCATCTTTAAATCATTATCATTAAGAGAAGTCAATACAACAAGTAAATCAATAATAATAAGCAATAAGTTGTCGTTGTAATACTCTGAGAGCAATTATAAAACTCAACAATAACATCAATAATAACTATAACAATCATATACAATGATAATAATAATAAATAATAATAATAGTAATAATAATAATAATAATAATAATAATAATAAATAATAATAATAATATAATAATAAATAATGATAATAATAATAATATATAATAATAAAATAAATAATAATAAATATAATAAATAATAATAATAATAATAATAATAATAAATAATAATAACTAATAATATAATAAACAATTAATAACAATAATAATAATAACAACGATGAAAATAGCAATAAACATAATAATGGCGATAATGATGATGGTGCTAATGTGATAGTAATAATAGTAATAATTATATAAAAAGACAATACAGATGTAATGATAATGTTAATAATGCTAAATACTAATATTACTGCTAATAGTAATGATGATGATATGATAAATGATATGATATTGATAATAATGATATGATGATTAGATAATGATGTATAGTAATGGTGATGATGATGATGATGATATAATAATCATAATATAATAATGATGATGATAATAATAATAATGATAATAATAATAATAATTGATAATATAACAATAATAATAATATAATAATAATAATAATAATAATAATAATAATAATAATAATAAATAATAATAATAATAATAAATATAATAATAATATAAATAAATAATAATCATAATAATAATAATAATAATGATACTATAATAATATAATGATGATAATAATAATATAATGATAATGATAATATGAGAAAATAATAATGATAAGTAGAGTGATAATTAATAATAATAAATAATAATAATAATAATAAATAATAATATAGTAGTATATAGTAGTATAATATAATAATAATATAATATTAAATTAATATAATATATGATGATAATGATAATGATAATGATGATAATAATTAATAATAATAATAATGATAATAATAATAATTTAGATAATAATAATAATAATAATAATAATAATAATAATAATAATAATAATAAAATAATATATATAATAATAATAATATAATAATAATAATAATGATGATGATGATGATGATAATGATCATAATAATAATGAACAATAATGATGATAATTAATAATATAATAACAATAATGATACTACTAACTACTACTACTACTAATGATATATAATTGATATGATAATGATATAATAACAATAATAATGATAATAATGATAAGGATGCTAACAAATAATAACAATGATAAAAGATATGATAAAAAATATAATTATGATAATAGTATTCAAAAAATGATGATAATGATAAATGATAATATTGAGTAAAATAATGATAATGATTAATAACGATGATAATGATAATAACCATAAAATTTATGATAATGATACTATAGTGATGATAATAAGACTAAACAACTTTATCAGTGACGCATAATGACAGATAATACATGATAAATGTAAAATGATATAATAATGATAATAAGATCTAAAAATGATAATAATTAATGAAAATAATGATAATAATATTAACAGAATAATAATATTAATAATGCATAATAATAATAAGGATGATAATGATGATAATAACAAGAAATAATATAATAATTATTGATTATAATAATAACAACAAAAACAATAATAATAGTAGTAATAAAAGTAATAAACAATTACAGATAATGACAATATTGATAATAGAAATTTATAGTAATTGATAATGAGGATAATGAGGATAGTATATAATTACAACAATAGTAAAGATAATAATGATAATGATAATGAAAAAATGATAATACAAGACAATATAATAACCCTATCTTTTACTGTTACCATTAAATAAACAAAGACACAGCCTAAGAAATAATAATATTTCCGAGAAAAAAGAAGGAAAAAAGAAAAGAAAAAAAAAAAAAATCTTTTTCACCTTCCTCCATTTA
>NW_020870816.1:68991-71491 GCF_003789085.1 Penaeus vannamei
CCCTGCAAGATATTTGTGTTGTTCTGGGTGACCTCAATGCAGTATCTGGCTGTGATCGAGCTGGCTATGAGATGTCTGTCGGTCCCCATGGTTCAGGAGCTGATGCCGGCAGCAAGAGTAGCCTCTTTTTCCGGGACTTTGAGGATTAATGGCTCCTGGTACCAGCGCCCAGACCCACATCGCTGGAAGCTGTACAGTGATGCGGGTAATGCAGCCAAGGCAATCAAGTACATACTCATTAGCACTTGTTGGAGGATCCAGAATTACAGGGTGTATAGGAGTGCCGAGTTCTGTGGTACTGACCATAGATTGGTTGTGGTTACCCTCCGGGTCCATTTCAAAACTCCCCAGCGGTCCATTGGTCACCCCAGGGTGTTTCACTTGGACAAGCTGAGGGAGGGGAAGTGTGCCTGGGGGTTTGCTGAGGTAGCCTCTGGTCGTTTCGCAGCGCTCAACAATCTGACAGACCCTGTACTTCTGTGGGACACCTTCAAGCGTGAAATGCTTGATGCAGCTCAAGAAACGTTTGGTGAACACTTGAGACCAAGACAGAATTTCCAGGAGACACTGGATGCCACAGATGCTTGTCGTGTGGCTCGTCTGACAGGGGATAGGGATTTGCACTGTTCACAGGTGCGCAGAACTCAGTCACTGTTAAGAACGGACAAGGAACAGTTTATTAGGAGTCTTCCAGAGGAGGTAGAAGGCCATTTCTTATTAAATGACCTTCGTTCTGCATACCAAGTCCTAAGAAAGCTGAACTCCACAGATGCTTGTCGTGTGGCTCGTCTGACAGGGGATAGGGATTTGCACTGTTCACAGGTGCGCAGAACTCAGTCACTTAAGAAGGGACAAGGAACAGTTTATTAGGAGTCTTCCAGAGGAGGTAGAAGGCCATTTCTTAATAAATGACCTTCGTTCTGCATACCAAGCCCTAAGAAAGCTGAACTCAAAGAGCCCTCTTCACAGGTGACAGTAGTTCACTTGGTAAGTAGCCAGATCGTCTCAGATCCTGTTGCTGTTAACTTGGATGCCGGTAGTGTGTTGCCGGACCCACCCATCAGTAAGGACCCTCCCTCCCTAACTGAAGTTAGGGGGCGATCTCCAAGCTGAAGAGTGGTAAAGCAGCAGGTATTTGTGGCATATCAGCTGAACTGTTAAAGGCTGGTGGTGAACCCATGGTGCGTGGGTTGCATGCTGTCCTGGCTGACATCTGGTGGTCCAGTACTGTTCCCCCTGACCTGTTGAGGGGTGTGTTCATCCCTCTCTGGAAGGGGAAGGGGGACCGATGGGACTGCAGCAACTACCGAGGCATCACACTGCTTAATATACTAGGCAAGGTTCTCGCCCACATCCTTCTGAGACGTATCAGAGATCACCAACTGAGGCATCAGAGGCCGGAGCAATCGGGATTCACTCCTGGTAAGTCCACAATAGACTGTATTCTTGCACTTCGATTCATTGTTGAGCGCCGTCATGAGTTCGGGCGTGGGCTGCTTGCATCCTACATCGACCTCGAGAAAGCGTTCCATACAGTGCATTGAGAACTACTCTGGGAGGTCCTGAGACTGAGAGGAATTCCAAAAAGGATTATTATACTAATAGCGTCTATATACTGGTACTGAAAGTGCTGTAAAGTGTGGTGGGACCCTGTCGAGCTTCTTTCCTGTTCAGGAGTGAGGCAAGGATGTGTCCTTGCACCAGCACTTTTCAACACTTGCATGGACTGGATACTGGACAGAGCTACTGTTCCCTGTGGAGCAACTCTGGGCAATATCAAGGTTACTAACCTTGATTTTGTTGATGATGTTGCTATTCTATCTGTCTTTGGAATCCTTAGTGGTGGCTCTTGATGCATTTAGT
Source organism: Penaeus vannamei (assembly GCF_003789085.1). Taxonomy (NCBI): domain Eukaryota; kingdom Metazoa; phylum Arthropoda; class Malacostraca; order Decapoda; family Penaeidae; genus Penaeus; species Penaeus vannamei. The sequence continues at coordinate 70,855 of NW_020870816.1, forward strand.
AATGAAGCGAAGCCCTTGGGTCTAGAGGTCTCCTAGACCAAGACCAAGAATCAGGACTTTGGGGACTTGGAGAACCTATTCAGTCGGTACATGCTTGCAGCGAGGGCACTGAAGTCATGGACAACTTTACAGACTTTGGCCCGGCAGCAGGGGTCATGAACTCTCTCGACAAGAGTATTTGGAGATGCCGGTACCTGTGCAGAAGGACCAAGCTATGCGTCTTCAAGGCCCTGATAATGCCAGTTTTGCTTTACGATAGTGAAACCTGGAAATCCGTGGTCGCCAACTCAGGCTATACGACCACCTGGCTCGCTTCCCTTAGGATGACCCTGCCCACCAGGTTGTCTCTGCCATGAGGGACCTTCGCAGGTACAAGCAAAAGGTGGATGTGGCTATGCGGCCCCGTCGGCGTTAGCTCCATTATGATGAATATATATATATATATATATATATATATATATATATATATATATATATATATATATATATATATATATATATATATTATATATATATATATATATAATATATATATATATATATATATAATATATATATATATATATATAGAGAGAGAGAGAGAGAGAGAGAGAGAGAGAGAGAGAGAGAGATGTGTATGTATGTATGTGCATATATT
>NW_020870816.1:81491-83991 GCF_003789085.1 Penaeus vannamei
TTATCATTATTGTTCTTATTATCATCACTATTATCATCAGCATACGAGGCAAGTACACAGCATTCACATGGTCTGACCGCCAGTTGACGCAGCTGTTGTTAGGGAGTGGAGGCGGAAGGGGGGGGAGACAAAATAAAGGGAGAGAGGGAGGAGACAAAATAAAGGGAGAGAGGGAGGAGACAAAATAAAGGGAGAGAGGGAGGAGACGGAAGGGGGGGAGACAAAACAAAGGGAGAGAGAGGAGAGACGGAAGGGGGGAGACAAAACAAAGGGAGAGAGGGAGGAGAACGAGAGGGGAGAAAGGGAGAGAGGGAGGAGACGGTAGGGGGGGGAGAGGAAACAAAATAAATGGAGAGAGGGAGGAGACAAAATAAAGGGAGAGAGGGAGGAGACGAAGGGGAAGAGAAAATAAAGGGAGAGAGGAGAAGACGGAAGGGGGGGGGAGAGACAAAATAAAGGGAGAGAGGGAGGAGACGGAAGGGGGAAGAGACAAAATAAAGGGAGAGAGGGAGGAGACAAAATAAAGGGAGAGAGGGAGGAGACGGAGGGGGGGAGGAGACAAAATAATGGGAGAGAGGGAGGAGACGGAAGGAGAGACAAAATAAAGGAAGAGGGAGGAGACGGGGAGAGAGGGAGGGAGACGGAAGGGGGAGACAAAACCAAAATAAAGGGGAGAGAGGGAGGAGACGGACAAAATAATAAAGGGAGAGAGGAGGAGGAGAGACGAGAAAGGGGGGGGAAGAGACAAAATAAAGGAGAGAGGGAGGAGGGAGAGAGGGAGGGAAAATAAAGGGAGAGAGGAGGGAAGAGGAGGAGAGGAAGGGGGGAGGAGACAAAAATAATGGAGAGAGGGAGGAGACAAATAAAGGGAGAGAGGGAGGAGCGGAAGGGGGGGTAAGAGACAAAATAAAGGAGAGGAGGGAGGGAGACGGAAGGGGGGGGAAGAGACAAAATAAAGGGAGAGAGGGAGGAGACGGAAGGGGGGAGGAGACAAAATAAAGGGAGAGAGGGAGGAGACGGAAGGGAGGGAGAGCAAATAGGGAGAGATTGGAGGAGACAAAATAAAGGGTAGGAGAGGGAGGACAATAAAGAGAAGAAAGGGAGGAGGACGGAGAAAGGGAGAGGGAGGAGATCAGGAATAAGGGAGAAGAGGGAGGAGACAAGAAATAAAGGAAGAGGGGAGGGAGGGAGGAGACAAAATAAAAGGGAGAGAGGGAGGAGACGGAAGGGGGGGGAAGAGACAAAGGATAAAAGGGGAGAAGGGAGGGAGAGGAAGGGGGGAGAGGAAGAGACAAAATAAAGGGAGAGAGGAGGAGACGGAAGGGGGGAAGGAGACAAAATAAAGGGAGAGAGGGAGGAGACGGAAGGGGGTAAGAGACAAAATAAAGGGAGAGAGGGAGGAGACTAAGGGGGGAAGAAGACGAAAATAAAGGAGAGAGGGAGGAGACGGAAAGGGGGAAGGAGACAAAATAAAGGAAGAGAGGGAGGAGACGGAACGGGGGGAGAGACAAATAAAGGAGAGAGGGAGGAGACGGAAGAGAGACAAAATAAAAGGAGAGAGGATGGAGAAGGGGGGGGGAGAAGAGGGAGGAGACGGAAGGGGGGGAGGAAAAAAATAAAAGGAGAGAGGGAGGAGACAGGGGGGGGGGGAAGAGACAGAGAAGGGGAGAGGGGAGGAGACGGAAGAAGAGACAAAATAAAGGGAGAGAGGAGGAGACGGAAAAGGGGGGAGGAGACAAAATAAAGGAAGGAGGGAAGGAGACGGAAGGGGGAAGGAGACAAAATAAAGGGAGAGAGGAGGAGACGGGAAGAGGGAAAGAGACAAGAATAAAGGGAGACGTAGGGAGGAGAGAAGGGGGACCTAAATAAAGGAGAGAGGGAGGAGACGGAAGGGGGTAAGAGACAAGATAAAGGAGAGAGGGAGGAGACAAATATAAGAGAGGAGAGAAGAGGAGGGACGGAAGGCGGGAAGGAGACAAATAAAGGGAGAGATTGAAGAGAGGAGACAAAAAATAAAGAAGAGAGGGAGGAGACTGAGGAAGGGAAGAGACAAGATAAAGGGAGAGAGGAGGAGACGGAAGGGGGAGGACAAAATAAGGAGAAGAGGGAGAGACGAAGGGGGAAGAGACAGAAAAGGAGAGAGGGAGGAGACGGAAGGGGGGAGGAGACAAAATAAAGGGAGAGAGGGAGAGACGGAAGGGCGGGGAGAGACAAGATAAAGGAGAGAGGGAGGAGGGACAAAGAGATAAAGGAGAGAGGGAGGAGACGGAAGGGGGAAGAGGAAAGATAAAGGGAGAGAGGAGGGAAAAGGGGGGGGAAGAACAAGATAAAAGAGAGGAGGAGACGGAAAGGGGGGGAAAACAAGATAAAGGAAAGAGAGGGAGAAAAATAAGGAGAAAGGAGAGACGGAGGGGGAAGAGACAAAATAAAGGAGAGAGGGAGAGCGGAAGGGGGGGGAAGAGACAAGATAATGGGAGAGAGGGAGGAGACAAAATAAAGT
>NW_020870816.1:89555-97055 GCF_003789085.1 Penaeus vannamei
TATATATATATATTATATATATACATAAATTTTTATATATATATATATATATATATATATATATATTATAATATATAATATATATATAATAAATATATTATATATATATATATATATATATATATATTATATATATGTATTTTGTTACAGCATGAACTTTAACCCACTGGATCCAGTTAGAATGATTATGTAAGTGGCCAGCATCCAGGGCATGCAGTACATAGGCCAGGTGCGCACGAACACCCATGTACAGTGACAAGATTCTGTGCCTCCCCTTTGAGAAGTTCTTTTGTGAAAACCTTTTGAGCTTTTATTGCCATTTTCCAATGTCCATATTTGTCTTTTAATTAGTTTTACCAGATGGTAATTACGTATTTTCCTTGCACAGACTCCATATCATCTCTCTACATAGTAAATAGCTCAGTGCAAGAAATAAATATATGGAATATTTGGTTGCGTAATATATATATATATATATATATATATATATTATATATATATATATATATATATATATATATATATTTTTTTAATTTTCAATTTTACGTAATACAATCTGCGTCGCCAGTTAGAGCGGCCAGGAATACGGTGCACAGCATTGAAATGATGTCCTCCTTGGAGCCGGCGCTCTTCCAGTCACTGCTTACGCATGCTATATTCCACACTCGTTTGTCAATGGGAATAATGCTAAAGCCCCCTTCTAAGTGCCAAATGAGTCAAATCACACTCCAAGAGGTTTTGCGCACACGTGGCGAGTCTTTTCCGTCACCCTAGCCTTCGCTCTCGACGTTTTGTTCATGTCACCCATGTAGCTGGCCAAGTTTTTCCTTGACATGATCGCAACGTCATCCGTATCCACGGGGTTAATATCTACAGATTCTTCAAAACATGAAAAACAAAATAACAAATGCCATATAATCCTCAATCGGAAAGTGTAACTCCTCTGGGTCACATATTTCTGCATTTTCTAAATACCATTTTCAGTAGTTTTGAATACTCCTCTTAATACCAGATGTATCTAAAATTACAAGAAAATACAGCAATGAATGTAATATTCCTTATGAATAAAAATTATTTATATTTGAAATCAATTGTATACCGAGTAATGTCTTAACACCAATTATAATTTCTCTATCTCCCAACAAAAAAGACACTTCTTGACCAAACAACCATCTGACAATCCTATCTATCTATCTATCTGTGTTTGTGTAGGTGTGTGTTCTTACCTAATTGTTCTTATTTGTTTAAATGGGGGAGAAGAGCTAAGCTCAGGTGGTCCTGTCTGCTATGTTTAAATTGTCGTATAACTTTTTAAATTGATGTACTTTTTTGGCACATACTATGTTTCTGGGGAGACTATTCCATGTTTCAATAGTTCTGCCTGGGAAACTAAATTTTTTGACATCTTTATTACCTCGTTCTACTTTCAACCTTTTGTTGCGAACTCTTGTTCTTCTTATATTCAAGGTTAAAAATTCATCTTTATCTAACTTCACTCTTCCTGTAATACAGTTGAACAGCATAATTGTCCCCCCTTTTCCTTCTTTCTTCCAAGGTAGTAAGTTCTAATTTCTGTAGTCTTATCTTCATAACTCATATCTCTTAGAGAAGGTACCCATCTTGTGTCTGCTCTTTGAAGTCTTTCCAGTTTGTCCATATTCTTCTTTAAGTGTGGACCATACTCAAGACTTGGTATTATGATTGCTATAATAATCTTCTTTACCATATCTTCATCCACATACATGAATGCCCTCTTCATGTTGGCAATCAGCCCTAGCATTTTGTGGACCTTTTCATTTTTATGATCATTTGGGTTTAAGTTTCTATTTATGATTACCCCAAGATCTTTTTCCCTGTCAGCTGTGTTTAATATTGCATCTCCTAATTTATATTGGAATAGTGGGTGATTTCTACTTTCCCGAACCTGACTACGTGGCATTAATTGGTATTGAATTCCATTTTCCATGTACAACTTCATGTGAATAAGTTCTCGATGTTACTTTAAAGGCATTGGTATGATATGTTGTCTGTTATCCTTCTTTGTATCTTTGAATTATCTGCAAACATATTCAAATAACTACCTTGGCTTATGTTTGACTTTAAATCATTGACAAACTTTGATTACCTTCAATTCCACTATGGGGTCTTGATCAATTTCTAACTCCTTTGTAATAATTCCTTCCCTTGTTAATATTGCTAACCCCCTCCATTTTCCTCGGCCCAATCTTTTCTCCAAATATCATAGTTTTTGCATCCTAATGTTACATCATCTATGGAGGGATCCACTATGGATTCAGTGATGCATCTTACATCTGGTTTATTCATTTTGATTATTGTCTCTAGTTCTAGTAACTTTGAAGACAGACCATCAATATTTGTATAAACTATTTCTATATAATCTTTTGGTATTCCTCTTGGCTGCAGGGTTAATGTTTGTCTGTCACTATGTTTTGGTTCTGATAGTATATTTGCTTTGCTTGGAGACCTCTCACCCACCAAATACGCTAGATCTTTTTCCTCTTCAGTCCTTTGCTGCTTTTCGTTCTTTTCCAATTTTTTTCTGTAGTGTTTCTTTGACATCTTTGGTTATATTTTCTCTTATCCAGATTTTTTTATATTTTTCGTGGGTAGCCATGACTTTGGCTTTCTTTATTATATTCGTTACCATCTGCTTATTCATGAATGTTACTTTTCAAGGGCGTTTCTTTCCCTTTTCAAATAATTCCTGCCACCTGTGAGCTATGATATTCTATCCACGAATTCAGGATTTATGACCTTGAGAATATTTACTATCAATTTCTCGCCCTCCTTGTATCGTTCAATTCCATCTTCTACAACTTTTTCTTTATGTCCCAATATGACTATGTTCTTATGTACATCTGCAAAACTAGCAATATTCCTTGCATGTTGCCCAGGGTGGGATTTGAATTTGTTCTTCATTACTGTCTCTGCAAGCTGTATCTTAATTTCTTCTTTTGTGATTTTGATGTCATTTTCTACCTTTCTTTCCATTTCATTTACTGTTTCTTTTATCTCTGTGACATCAGCATATGTAGCTGACATCTTGTTTGCCTCTTCCATGAACTGGAGCCTGGCTGCTTGACAAATTGCTTTCAATCTGCTTAACAGTTTCTTGTACTCTGATTACTTCCTCAACTTTTTCTTACAGATTCTTTGCTTCTGTTTCACTACTGCTGCCAGTCTTGGTTTCTGCTTCTTCTAACTTTGCTTTGAGTTCCTTGATTTTCACGTTAGACTTTTCCATATTCTTTATCTGAATGCTCGTGTTCCTGCACAAATTATCTACCAATACCTACAGAATTACATTTTCTTCACAAATTTTCAGGCATTCTGCTACCAGGTTGTCTCTTTGCTAACTGCTGCTTCTGCTAACTTCATTTTTCTTGTCTGATCTTAGTTGTTACTCATTAAAAAAAAGACAAAAACAGAGCTGTATTCATGACAGTTGTCTCTAGGTGCAAAATGCTTACCATGCTGGATTTGCTTTCACTTCTCACCTCCCTTACCTTCTCTCACAAAGCCACACTATCTTTTTCAGTTTTTATACATATTCCTTCACTTTCTAACCCAATTTTTCCCTTTCAAAATGAACTATACACATTAACATAACCCCTGACTAGCAGACTAAACCACCCACAACTCAATCCTCTCTGTATCTAACAATATGTAAGAACTGTACTGTACTAAAGAACTGTGTGCATGTGTTTGCATGTGTGTGTATGTGGGGGGGTGGTATGTGTGTGGGTATGTGTGTATGTGTATATGTGTGTAACTGTATGTGTATATGTGTGTGTGTGTGTAACTGTATATGTGTATGTGTGCATGTGTGTATGTGTATGCGTGTGTGTGTTTGCATGTGTATATATGTGTGTATATGTGCATGTGTGTGTGTGTGTGCATGTGTGTGGGTGTGTGCATGTATTAAGACTTAAGACTTATTCCATATAAAAGATGCCCTTACCTTTCAAGGTAGACTAGTGTGATAATTGCACATTCAGCAGTGAGTTGTGCTGCATTAAATAACGTGCGCACAAATTTATAGATGTGTCGATGCTCAGGATTATGTCTGTCATAATCTGGAGGAACTCCTTCCCGCTGAAAAAATAAGATCTATTAACTTGAAGCTGAGTACAAGGAGCATAAGAAAGAAAGATACTGAGAGACATATGTACCAACTTTTACTAGTAAGATAATGCAAAAATTATTTTCAAACATGTCTTACTGAACAGAAGTTCACAAAACATTTGATTACTTTATTGTCAAATCCACATTTTCCATAACTTATCATTAATATTCTATAATCTATCATAAAAATGTTACCAGATGATACTTATGATTTTAAAAACACAAAAAACTAGATGCTACTCACTATCAAGATTTCACTGGACCAATACTCAAGAGCTGATAAAAATACCCTATATACACCCATTATTTAAAAATATCATACATAATGGGAATAACACAACAATTCAGATTTCAAATACAGAGAAAAGAAAGGAGTAATCAATGTCTAGGAAATGGGTGAAGTAGATGATACTGGCCTCCTAATTAATTCTTTGAAGCAGAAATCTTTTATTGTGTTTGTGGTGTTGTAGTTACCCAACATGTCCTAATATTTGGGCATTTAATACAGTCTGGGACTAAAGTCCTCAGAAAGGTTTTGCTGTTTTGTTTATTGTCCAGAGATAGAGCTACGCTAGATGAGTGGGAGTTCATCAATGCCCTCGTATTTTCCTTGATCTCGTTGATTCAGACACGTTTGAAGTACCGTAATGAATCCCTACAACCCAACTCTGGCCTTCTCCCTCCTCCATTCAGGAATCAACCCCATTACTACACAGTGATTGCAGTACCATCTCTGGTCAATAAACAAAACATGCATAACCTCTCTGAAGACTTTAGTCCCAGACTGTACAATGGAAAATAATATATCAATGAGACTACTAAGAAAATAGAAATTGGAGAAATGAACTAATTAAGTACAAAGAGCAAGGTGTAAGAATACTGACTAGCAACTAAAGCAAGATACTAATAGCACTTTCATTGTGAGTGAAGATGAAGATGATGCAAATAATAATAATAATAATGATAAAAAAAACTAGAAACAAATAACCAGATTAGGAACTAACAGAGCAGACTCTAGAATGAAATAAGCTCTCAGTTCCTATTTCCTTAATATAGTGTAAAAACTCATACAATGCTTTATGTCTTGACAACACTCATGATGTTACATTGCTTCAAAATACTGCTGCAGTTGTTTAATACCCTATACTGCTGCTTAAACCATCATTGTGCGATGCTTTGAAACCATATCTTTGAGGGGCAGCTAGCTGGTAGGGTGATAGGGTCAGAAACACCATAACACAGGTTTATATGTGCATGCAAAGTTTTTGCTCTTTATTTAACTCCTCAACTAAACACCACTTCAAAGCCTGGTTTACTTTCAAATGAAAAAAAAAAAAAAAAAAAAAAAAAAAAAAGGAATGTGAATGAGAGTGCTGTAGTCAATATTGTCCTATCACACTACAAAATGCACTTCAGCGGTCTTGAAGCTGAGAAGTTCCTAACCATGTTGTCCACTACACCAAACAAATCTTTTTCTTAAAATAAAAAGATAGCAGGAAATCTTAAGCATATACAGTAATGTAGAGAGTAAGACAAAACTAACAAATGCAAAGAAAGAGAAAAAGGAGAATGAAAATAGTTTTGAATAAAAGCCCTAATACCTCTCCCTTGGGTGGGCAGGGAGGACCAAGTGTCTGAAACAAGGAATTTATATTCTTCTCTCAACCTCCTGCATTACAAATAGGCAGATATGTAACTATTCTGTTGATATACAGCATAAGGGATAACACAAAACAGCTTAAAATACACTCTCACAGGTAAGGACAACAACTGACATATGTCAGTCTGCTTATAAATAAATCATTACCTTCTATAAGTAATTTCTCAGACATGAAACAAAGAGATAATGAGATTTTCTCATATATTAGGCTTTTCCATTTTTTGCATGATTATAATTTGCAAGTTATATCTTATAAGAAAAAAAAAGACAATTTAAAAATCCAAACTCCACAGTACAAGTACCACTAACAACTTTCAATGTTGAATAAATATTCACCTCAATTAAATTTACACCCATAAGTAAAATTTCCTAGTACTGTGGAAGAATTCTACAGAAAGATATTGCTTTAGGAAAAGATGTAGTATATGTTACCTGCCTATTGGTCTCTTAGTATTCTGATGTGGAGACTTAAAGTAATACCTTGACAATTTTTTTTTTAAATTCAAATATTACTTCTGAAAGATTGTATTGTCTGGCCTAGCTTACTGTTAAATAGGCACCTTCATAAGCTGCAAAGAATTTCTCACTCCATAAGTAATATTCCTTAAGCTCAACTTACTGACTTCAGTTTATAACCAATAAATCATGACCGTGCAAAATTTCTCTTGAATTTGCAGGAATATTGATTTTTTCCACATCAATGTCAATACTGCTATCATTACTATCATTACTGAGATCATGCTAACCATAATATCAATAAAATACTAATAACAATAAAAATGGTTAAATAATAAAAATGAATCTTTCCACAAAATGTAGGTAAAAAGTCAACAGGTTAGATAGGCACGACTAATACTTGACTCCTTGCTAACTAAGTGCTTGCTAAGCCACCAGTATGTTAACATAATGGATAAATGACATATATTTGAGACATCTGCAGTCAGTGGGTAAAAAAATTGGTTCTGTGTTCAATGCTATTGAGAAAAGTTGGCAATCTGTACAGATAATTAGTGGCAAATGGTCACATCATTGCTAATATTACTGCTCTTTAACTTCTGAATTTATAATGTCAAAAGGCATAATTTGATTACCAGATAACTAATTACAAATCTCATAAGATTTTTTTTGAGCTTACAAGGAAAACTCAGACAGCTTGCAGCCTTTCTCCATCTGTTTCTTTTGAAACAATTTGCCTAAATCATATATAAATACAATACCAAAAATAACTATATTCTCTTGACTCTTGCTTACACAATTATGTTCACTTCCCATTTTCTGTTATATAAACTTTTCCACTCCTGCAGCCCTATCTCTCTTACTTTTCAACAGAAGGTAAAAAGTGACCTGTTCAGCAACCCTGTAAGCACATTTATCTATTGATGATTTTTTTTTTTTTTATTTTTTTTTTTTTTTTACTTATCTTGACAGACAGCCTTATACAGCACCCAAGCATAAGTGCATTTTCTCATCTGCTATGCATTGTGTCTAGTTGAATACTTCACTCAAATTCATTATTCCCCTTCTTTCACTTCTCCCCCCTTTCTCTCCAACTTTCCACTCTATGACAATCAGTATACTTCCCCCTCCAGATTTAGAAGACTTACAAAATCAAACAACAAACTTACACTCAAAGGATGAAGCCTTTCATCAAATATATCCAGAATGCGATTATCTGCACGATTTCTAATGTGGTA
>NW_020870816.1:104555-115524 GCF_003789085.1 Penaeus vannamei
GCTTGTACCATTAAAAGAAGAAGAAAAGAAATTCACATGGGAATGTGGTAATATGACATACAAAGAGGCAAATGTACAAAAAGGCATAAATGAGAATTAATGTCTCCACTGAGCCAGTGATGTATCTGAAACTTTCAATTGTATCTTCATCAGATATATTTCCAATGAAGACATACTCAAAACAAGTTTAAGACATGTCTTGCAGTGTAAAAAAAATCACTGTCACTCATATTTTTTTCCACATTTATCACAATTAATAATGTTCACACTAAAGCAAAATTAAAACCTCCTCCTCCTCCTCACTATTTTGTCCCATTCTGCAAGTTTCAACATTCTGGGGGGTTTCATTACAGAACACTAAGACGTGGAGTAATATTAATTCAAACTGCATATAATTTGCAACTTTTAAGTCGTATGTCTAAAACAGCTAAAAGCAGTAGCTATCTAAAATATTTAATAAAATACTAGATTCATAAAATGATGATACAGTAATAATATCAGCTAGCAATGACACACACAAGGTATTGTGTTATTTATAATAATTAATCATAACATGGCTAATGTTTAAGTAATTTCTGGCAAGGATTTTGGCAATAAACTCCCAAAATTTCCTACTGAAATTTTCTATCTAATGAGAAATATGCCTCTGACATCTACAGATACATAAGGAGTGTGGCTAATTTTACCAGTGTATAATGCCATGTATTGTAAGCAATACATATCTATTACAAAATATTGCCATATTCATAATAAATTAATAGAATCAGACGTGAAGAAGCAGGAACTGCATATCATACAGCAAAAGGCCATAAACTGATATTTTTCCAAGTTACTTTCATTGTAGATCATCACTGACCCCTAAGAATTTAACCCTGAACAGTGCCAACAACCATGTTGTTGACCAAAGATTCTACAGTTATCAATGAAATATCGACACTACATCAAAATGATAGAAGATATCTGAAGACATATCAAGTAACACATTTTGAATCAAATTCTTTATATTTCAATAATTTCTTCCTCTCTTATTTAGAACAGTATGCCATCCTTCTACACAAAATATTTGATCATATAACTGTAACATATATCAGCAGATTATTTATAATTTCATCCCCTTCTCAAAACATTGATGAGGATATATTATATCAAAGTCGCATTAGGTCAAATGGTTGCTTGCAAGTGATAATTCTATTACTATATCAATTCATAATACTTACCACACTTGTACCTACACATTCCCTCGCCACCATGTGATTGCTATAAATGTTTTGGTGATTTGACATTCCCATCCAGCAGCATGGGTATACCTCTATGTTGCAGGACGAGATCTTCAAAATCACCATCAAATGTGATGTGGTCACTAGCTGACAAGGTGATGTGAAATACAATTTTTTTGAGGATTTCTCTGTATATAACTAAAAACCTCATTTTAGCTCTTACTTTCAATATAGCTCAGCTATCAAGTATCTTATCTACAACAGTAATAATAATAAAACATAACTTGATTCACGACAAATTTGTTCAGCAAATATTAATGGCTATGTACCACTTGTTCTTGTCCTTCAAGCTGTCACATCCTATTAATATGTAACAGGACCTTGCTCAAGAGTATCTAGATACTACCAATACTTGATCAATTAATGTACCTTTCAGTAAATTGCCAACTTTTGCATGTATAAATTTATTTAAGGGTGGATAATTTTGATCAAAATGGGTTTATAAGCAACTATGTGGTAACAGTTATGGCATCCTGAATTACAGTTATGTGTCTTGCTTAGTCTGGTACTGTTGCCTGTGGAATAGCAAATATGCAGACATATTATATCTCAAAACACAGAAAGGTGCAAAATCCCTACCAAAATACTGGCCAAACCAGCAATAAATTGCAAAGCTTATGGTAATACTCCTATGCAAAATCCCTACCAAAGTAATGTCCAAACCAGCTATAAATTGCAAAGCTTATGGTAATGCTCCTATGCAACTTGAAAACACATCATATATATACACAGCATACTGCAATCCCTGTCATGATGATTAATTACAGGTAATAATAACACAATAATCATACAGACTGGCATTTAATGATTCACATTTGGCACCCAACTCACCTTCAGGCAACCCCTTCCATCTCTGACCTTTTATAAATTAGTTTCTTAAAAGAAAAGAAAAGAAAAAAGAAAGAAAGAAAAAAAAAATCCTTCATAATGAGTCTTACGGCAGTACTAACTCTAAAGATTTGCCCGAGATGATGCATTCAACAAACTTAGACACTAGGATTGGCTTTACTACATCATTCAGACTAAACTTGCCAACAAGCTGGATATATCTGCCAACTGGTATGATACAAAATGAGTAAACAATATTTACAATACACTGTAAAGCATTACATGAAAAGTATATATATTATATATAATATGAAAAACTGCCACAACAGGTAAAGAAAATAGCAGCTAGGTTCATTTACAATTCTTAATCATTTATCTAAGCTCAAGACAGATTTCTAATTCTGCAAGCTTTAGGTATTTTTACCCAATATTATCTTAATTTGCTTCTCAAAAGCTGATAGAAAATCAGTGGTTATAAAAGTATGCTTTTTTTTTGAAAACAGTATTGTGATACCAAGAAACAGAACCTAATCTTATAGGTGATATTACAACCAGTTCATAATAAGATCATCACATTAGTGTTATCATAAAATAATGCTTAACTTACGATATCAAAAAATAACAAATGTACTTTTACCTCACTCACTAACCACCTAGCATTTATGTATCTGGCAAGTCCCAATATCTCCAAAAAATAATTAAAGAAAACCCTATAATTTCAGTCTACAATTTCCTTGTAATAGTGTCCCATGATGATGGGGAACGGGTGAAAGGTAAAAAGAGTGTCATGTTATAATATGTGCCTTTAAAAAAGTATTAGTCTCATAAAAGCCTACTGCTATGAAAATCTTTCTAGAGATGAAATTTCATATAATCATGTGCACAGCAAACTATATATTTTAATCAAAAACTACTGTATTTTTACTCCATTCAATAGCTATTCTAAAAAGTGTGTGAAGGGTATAATAACTTCATAGAACATTTAGTTGTGTACATTTGAAATAAATATAGAGTAACTATCAAAGAAATATATAGCTAAGAATCTATATGCCATCTATATATGAATATTTTCTAACAAATAATAGAACTCATAACTGGAGGAATTTGGTAATTTTTTTGATGGTCAACTCTTTTAAAATTCAGGTTTATCTGTTTATCACCATTCCAGAGGTTCCTTAGATATAGACTTAAAGCAAACATCTATTCATGTTTACATTTCGGTAATTTTATGGAATGCCTTTGAAGTACCGTTTAATGATATCAATAGATATCCTATCATCCTCTAGTACACATATATGAAGGAATTATGCTGCTGAACCCCCACATTCTTGGCTCTGATATCAAGGGAGGGCATGAAAGGTAGCACGGAAATTAAGGGGCAAAATATGAATAATATTCACAGAATCAGTCACTATAAGGTTAAATGTCAGGGGCACAACCCCTGCAATCCCCCTATGAGGGCTGAAACCCCCCAGCCTCTGACCATAAAAACAAAGAATCCTCCAAGTATTCATGGCAGGAGAGAGTGTCAGACAGACTCAGGATCAGTCCCTCGTTTATGTCGAATCTTCATGTCGATCATACGCTCTGCCCTCATCGCTCTGCATTTTGGTTGTGTGCTCTACTCTTGTCATAAATACATAGAGGATTCTTTGTCTTCCATTGTGGGAATTGGGAGGTGGTTAAACCCTAGGAAGGGGATTGCAGGGGGCACAGCTCCCTGAGACAATATAAGGGACTGATTTTGTATATGTTCGTCACATTTTACCCCGTAATTCCCTGGTACCTTTCATACCCTCCCTACTATTGGGGCTAAGATTGTAACTAATGGGGGATTCCATGGCATAATTTCAAAATACTTGGATAATAAAGAGTGAGAGGAATCATAGACACCAAAAGAGGTATTCTGCAAAATTACCTACATTTCTACTACTCTTTTCTGAAGGGGTAGTAGACAGACTAAAAGTTATATTTAATCAAGTTTATGAAATGATATGAAATATACAATTCCAACACTGTCCTGAATTTAGTAAAAAAAGAAAAAGAAAAGGAAAAAAAGGAGACACACCATAATGCAGTAAATCACTCTTGATATATTGCAAGAGTTCACTCTTTAAGTACTTCATCAGACAGCACCACTGCTTTCATTACACTAAACAATAGCTTATGAATTCCCAAGTAGAGTTGAATAAAAACTTTCTCTATTCTGTTCTTAAAACATTACTTGAAATTGACTTAATAAGAAATGAAGAAATAAATATATATAATGCTTCTGGTGGTATTTTGTGACACAGTCACTAACCAAATTTTATACAATCGGAATGGCTTCTTGTCTATTCTAGAAAACACTAGTATGGCAATCAACATACGGGTAAATCTACGGATACGTGATTAAAATGATAAACTGAATTAGGGCTTGCTTATTATGAGTCAAAACATCCGTTTATGTTCGTCATAGGCCTACCTTTCTGTCTGTCTGTCTTACACATCTCTTCAGCCCGGTCTTGGCTATTCCGGAACCACGTGTCAAAGACACTTTCCTTTATGCCACTGATAATATGAATGGTCTAAATAACGATATACACTAATCCAGTCTAAATACTTCCTGTTCCTGATAATCTCGTCACAAAAGCATATTATGAGGCTTCTTGAGTGCTAATGCCAAGACCACTTGTTGACGGTCTATTTACCGTTGCTTCAGGGCGATATTCTTTTAAAATGTTATTACACCATATAGGATATGATATTAACTCACCCAGTCAAGACATATTTAAGCTCTTGGTGATGAACTAAGACGCTAAAATCGGTCTATTCAAAACAAGTGTTCCTTCCATCAGCCATGTTGGTGTGGGTTATCTTGATCATTTGTCCGATTTTGTCATTTTGTTTATTGTTTTATTTCTTGCCTGGCATCAGGATTGCTTCAGACATTTAATGGTCATTTTCGATAAAATAAAACATAGAAAAATATATTCCGTTAGTAATGCATTAGATATGCGGCAAAAATAATAAAGTCCAAAGAAAGAGCAGAGATCACCGAAGTCAGCCGTCAAAACTTTCGGAGGCCTTCACAGACGCAGAGGGAGATCAAGTGCTGATTGGCTGACCGGATTGTTGTCATCTGAAGCTCGATGCTCATTGGTTAATCGGCAAAGGACACGGCTCTTCTGCTAAATAATTATTTCTTCTTTTCTTCACCTGCTATGGTTTTTATTTTTTTCTTAATTGCGGTCTACATGTCATATTGCACGACTTTATATTTTACTGTGCCCTGAAGAAATTATCTAAGATTCTTATTACAAACATGAAAGAGAGCAGCGGGACAACATTAGTCTTGCAATAAATCACACTGGGGTGATAAGTTATTTACTAAAATGAGTTACAGTCATTTGTTTATATCTTAGGAACAATCAAAATTAATATTCTAATCTGGCTAGCTAAGAATCCATCTTGCAGCGGTTCTTATATCAAAATGTACATACGATGTTAAATTGAAAATTGTTTTGTAAAAAATACATGTTAACAAGGGCAAAGTTAAATTACAAATAAACTAATCGGTTAAACCCTCCTGTTTCTCGTCATTAACCTGCCGCAGATACAATTAGCGCGGGACAAATGGTGGTTAAGAAAGCGCAGAAAAGGCACTCACTGAATGGCTCTTCGGCTCTCTTGCCGTCAGTGGATGAGTGTCTTGCCTAGAGTGTGGGTGTCGTGTGACGTTCTCCCTGCTTTTGTGAGTTATTGAGTTCTGCAGCATGTATTTTTGCTCGGAGGGTCGTCATGGGTTGTGTAGAAAGCAAAAAAGTGGTGGAGAATGTATCTAGCAGTGATATCAAGACTGTGTGCCATCTCGAGGATGTGTTTGGCGATGAGAAGTGTCGGAGTGAAGGACTTTCCGAAACCGAAGTCAAGTGCGAACTTAGGGTTGACGATGGAAACAACCTTGCAGAGAAAATCAAACTCGAAAGACTGAACAAGAGTAACAAGTTTAAAACCAAGTACGACCCGCGAATCACGGCCAAATATGACATCAAAGCACTCATAGGCAAGGGACGTTCAGCAAAGTGGTTCGGGTCGAGAACAGACTCACGAAACAACCATATGCCATCAAGATCATCGAGTCCAAGGAAGGGCGAGAGGCGTTCGAGGCCGAACTGGCGATATTACGGCGTGTGAAGTGCCCCTATATTATACAGCTAGTGGAGGTGTTTGAGAGTGTGGATAAAATATACATGGTGATGGAACTCGCCACGGGGGGAGACCTCTTTGACAAAATCATGACCAAAGGCCCTTTCTCGGAGAGGGACGCGGTCAAAGTCCTCAAGATGGTGCTGGAGGGCGTGAAGTACTTGCACAATCTAGGCATCACTCACAGGGATCTGAAGCCGGATAACTTATTATATTACCATCCGGGAACGGACTCCAGACTCATGATCACGGACTTCGGTCTGGCCCACACCAGGAGGTAGGTCGGTGCCAAGTCGGATAACAGTTAGTAGTCTTTGGGTCCGTGTGGTGTATGTAGGCCCTCACGAGCGATGTTGTGTTGCAGATTCACATTTGTGTTAATTAAAACATGTAGTGCAAACTATTTCACCGAGTAGCAGTTAGCCCATGAGATTTCGGTTATTGTGCCATTAGTATGCAAAAGTTTGGTGACGGGTAATTATTGGTTAATTAACGATTAGGTATAGCTTTTGAAAATACCATTATTGTAAGATTGTGCACGTTTGCGTGCATATGTATATGCATGTTTATGTTTGTGTATATATAGGCCTATCATCGATTTGTATGCTTGTACTTGTGCTTGCGCGTATGAATTTGTTAGGTTACGGTAAAGGTTTCCATTGGCTTTGCATTTCGCTTTAACAATCCACGAAGACATTTAATAATGTGGTAAGAAAATTGCTAGACGTTAGGGTATCATACTACCCGGAGAGACCCCCAACCGATCGCCGTAATTTCTTATCGGGGCTTCGTCCCTGTATCCCCCCCCCTCCCGGTCACTTATACCCGCGCAGCATTTATCGTGACCTATTTTCTTCGTTTTTGAGTAGGGAGTAGTTTTCTCTTTGGTTATGATATAATTACATTATCTGCCAAAGTATGACGCGTTGCACTGCTTTCTCATCATTACAGGCAAATTTTACCTTATGATGGTGTGGAGAAACTGAATGTATAAAGAGTGGGTTCATCATTTTGCTGGGATACGATAATGATAATTGCATCTGTGTATCCTATCTCATGAAGATTAGAAATATAATTATAAGTGCAATGGACCAAACGACGAATATCTAATTTTTTCTCAAGGTGTAAAGGAACCAGTCGTTTTTTATTCCCTCTGTGACTTGCATGGGCATTATTAGATTTATAAGCGAGTGTTCATGAGGATGCCCTTCGTATTATAGTAAGTGCTATGACCATCGGCAATTTTCCCGTGTTATGTACAAGCGGCATATTGAATAACTTCTCTTGGTGTTATATCACACGCACGTGGGGGCCTAGACATTACACACTACATGCTGTACATTGCCCAATGCATAATGCTTATTGCATACTGCAAACGGCATACGCACAGCACAGTACACCGCACAATACAACACACATACACACCGCACACATACACACCGCACACATACACACCGCACACATACACACCGCACACATACACGCCGCACAATACACACGCCGCACACATACACGCCGCACACATACACCCGCACACATACACGCCGCACACATACACGCCGCACACATACACGCCGCACACATACACGCCGCACACATACACGCCGCACACATACACACCGCACACATACACACCGCACACATACACACCGCACACATACACACCGCACACATACACGCCGCACACATACACACCGCACACATACACACCGCACACATACACACCACTCACACACATATCACTCACACGCACACACACCACTCACACACATATCACACACACGCACACACACATCACTCACACGCACACACACATCACTCACACGCACACACACACATCACTCACACGCACACACACATCACTCACACGCACACACACATCACTCACACGCACACACACATCACTCACACGCACACACACATCACTCACACGCACACACACATCACTCACACGCACACACACATCACTCACACGCACACACACATCACTCACACGCACACACACATTCACTCACACGCACACACACATCACTCACACGCACACACACATCACTCACACGCACACACAACATCACTCACACGCACACACACATCACTCACACGCACACACACATCACTCACACGCACACACACATCACGCCACACGCACACGCACACGCACACACACACACACACACACACACACACACACACACACACACACACAACACACACACACATCACTCACACGCGCACACATATCACTCACACGCACACACACGCACACACTCACACACAACACACACACACACACCCACACACACACCAACACACACACACACACACACACACACACACACACACACACACACTCACACGCGCACACACACACACACACGCACATCACTCACACGCAACACACACACACGCGCACATACACAGATACACACACACATCACTCACGCGCACACACACACACACGCACACACACTCACACACACACACTCACACTCACACACACTCACACTCACACACGCACACACCCACACACCCACATCCACAGACACACCCATACACACAGACTCACCCACACACACAAACACATTCACACACACAAACACATACACACACACAAACACACCCACACACACAGACACAACAACACAACAGACACACCCCCACCACCAGACACGCACACAAGGAGATAGGGAGGGAAGAGGTGAAGGTTGGGGAGGGAGAGAGGAAGAAGAGTATGGCTCTTAGCCTAAAAAATAAAGGAATCATCTTAATCCGTCACCTAAAATACCAGCAGCCATTTTGCAGACATGTGTTATTTTCTTAATTCCAGAGTCTAAAAGATTTCAGGTTATGTTTCAGAAACTAAGGCGAGGTCATTTTGGGTCGAGCAGATTTTAAGCGAACCCTCCCACGCAATGCGTAACTGGGAAGGATGCGACATCTCTCGATGAAGGCGCGAGTAGATTTTGTGGAGGCATAATGTCAATCCATTCGGATACAATGGAAATGGGCCTTGTCGAATGCAAGGGTTTAAGTTTTCAGAGCCTTTGTTTAGCTGTAGAACGTAGCTTTCACGTTTAATGTTCATTCTTGTTCATTCTTCGCGTGTGGGGGCACACGTGCATTCTAGGGATTATTGCGTTAGATTTATCGCGTGGCATTTAGGATGTATGGTGTGTGCCAAGCGCTGCGAGCCAGAAGGATTTCTTGCGTCTGCGTGGAGGCCATGGGCCCGTCAAGCAGCTGCCGCCGTGCGTCTTTCAGCACTTGCCAGAGAAGGATTACCTTCCTCCTTCCACAGTAAAGGCGTGTCGGCCAGCCAAATGTAAGGAATGCTATTGTATATTATAAAGCCGAGCTATGGGTGATTTTCCTTTCTTGTGTGTGGATTAACTGTCTCACGGAGCCAGCGTTTGCCAGTCCGAAGAAAGTTGTTACTTTTGGAATACGTACGCAAGAACTCCCACAATTGCAGAGGCGTTAGTCACATTTGTGGGAACATTGTTCGCTCTTTGCATGGGTGCAGGGCTACAGGAGCATAGCCTACAAAGGGGTTGGATTGTAATAAGACCGCAGATCTTAATGACCCTTAGAGCAGATAGGGCAGTTATATAAAATATTTGTCCATCTATTTATCTATCTATCTTCAACCAGCAAGTGAACCGCCATAGTACCAGACGCCTGGATGACTCTGGTCTATTGATAAGCCTGGAGATGGTCTGCCTGAATTAGGACATTGGTCGGATCAGTCTCGAGCTCATTGTGACAGTGCCAGGCACAGGGCCTTCACCACCAGCCACAAAGATTTGACTCCCGGTTGGCTCCATCTCTCCTCCACCTGGGGTGCGTGCGCATCCTGGGTGCTAGTGTCATCTTCGGGAACTAATTACTCGTAACTTGGTAGGGCCTTATCGGATGACCACCCCATTCTCTCTCGAAAGAGATCACTAGCGGGGAATTCTAGAATACTACTTCAGAAGTTTTTGGTCTGTTCCTCTTTGTTTCGGGGAAAGACTTCTTTGAGTTATGTGGTAACAGCAGGTTGCACATAGCTACAGGCAAAAGGTTTGTCTTAGAAGTATCTTTTAGGAACTGCATATAATATATATATATTATATATATATATATATATATTAATATATATATATATATATATATATATGAACACGAGCAGAAACACAAAGGAATGAATATATTTGTATATATATGTATGTATATGTACTTATTTATGCATGTATGTATAGATTAGTATGTATATATATGAATATGTGTGTATATGTATGTACTTATATATATATTTATGTATAAGTATATATGTGTGTATAATATGTATGTATGTATATTATACATCTGTGTGTATACGCACACAAATATATATATATATATATATAATATATATATAATATATATATATATATATATACATATACTAATTATATTACATATATATATATATATATATGTATATATAAATGCTATATTTATATGTTTATATAGTGATTATACACATATGGATATGTATATATTATATATTTATATACACATATATATGTATGTATATATATATTATATAATATATATATATATCACATATATTATGTATATATATATTATGTATATATATATACACATATTGTATGTATATATAATACAATATATGTATATATATTATATAATAT
>NW_020870816.1:118124-120624 GCF_003789085.1 Penaeus vannamei
ATATTTTTTTTAAAAGAATATATTGATAGGCTAAAGGTTATAGTGCTATATATAGGATTTGTTTTGAATATTTTGTACATATTTGTAAAGAGGTGAATACTTTTGAAGGAATTATTAATTTTGCAAATAGCATTAACGAAATTCACAGGAGAAAAGGAGGATCAAACACTATATGCATCGCTAGTAAGAGGATGATAGTGTTGTTTCATTTTGGAGAACAGTTGTGATGGTCTGAGAAGTTCTTCTTTTAAGAAACTCAATATCTCTTTTTAGTATTGTCCTTTTTTAAAAAACACTGAATTTTTGAAGTAGGTAGCTCCATATTGTCTCCCTCTTCTTTGGCTGTCGAGTATTATTTCTCCTTACAGTGGTGCTTAAAACTAAACCTGAGACAATGTATTTTATTGTGTATACACAGTGTTGCTGTGAGTAAAATTTACCATAGGCCACACAGGCAAGAATCTTAAGCTTTATGTCTTATATCTGAAAATGCATCTTTGTCAATATTCCCGTGGTATTTTATTGGGGATTACAGAAATAATGTGAAACTAGTGAAAACTCTATAATTAAGTTGTTTAAATTCATTAGAATCAAGAAATATACATCTTTTACAGAATTAACAAATGTATAGTTTATTCCAGCCCTGACATACTGTATTTTGTCAAAAGCTCAACCTCAATTTTATGAGATTCATATTTGGATTGGAATTATTACAAAAGAATTTACCATAAAGTTAATGATTTCAGCCTTTAGTTGAAGGTATATTTATGTTTGATTTGCCCTAAAAGTACTGCTGACCATATTTTTAGTTTTTATAGCATGAAGAGGGAAAAAATATGTAGTTGCTAAACACAATTTATATGAATGCTTGAACAAAGCTTGATGTTTATTTGTGGCTTAGTAGAAATGCCTACTTCATTTTGTTGGGTAAAGAGTCCTTACTGCTGAGGTCTTTTACTACTAAAATAAATCTGTGGATCCCCTCCATCTCAGGCACTATTCTTTTGCATTGATCTAATAATTTAATATGGGATTGCTGTCAGAAATCTGGATATTAATATACTGTTACTTCTCTTGTGATATTCCTTAATGTTATGTTGTTATATTCCTTGTTACTCCTTAATATCATAATTTCTCCCATAGAATAGCACTTCTGTAATGCTCATTGAATATTGGTTTGATTTTGTGACTTGTTTTAAGGACTTGTTTTAAAATCTGGACCATATTTTCAAATCGGTGAATGCAATTTGCGTGACATTTATGTTGCCAGTTTGAGTCTCCAACAGGAAGTTAATAGGTAACTAATAATTACTTTCATTGGATTACTTGACTGGTGACAGATTATTATCATCTTAATATATACTCTTTGATATTCATTAAAATAGATCATACTCAATGAAGCTGACATGAACAGTTTGAGATTAATAGACAAAATTCATTTTTATGACCTCATTATATTTATTCACAGTATCTCGATAGCAATTATAAGCTGAACATAAAATGAGTTTGGTGACTGTGCATGAAGTACATTACTTTATTTGGAAAGCTACAAAAGGATTAGAGAATTTTTAGTCTTTTTTAGTCCCTTTTTCTTAATAACAGATGTATATGTATATATAAATATACATTTCTATTTTATTTGCATAGAATATATTGAAATACCTTTTTGAAATTGGTATAATTTATTCTTACCATATAGCAAAATAAGTTTATTTTGTATTTATTACTGATCTATATTGATATTCCTTTCACTTTGTTTTAAGGATATGTTTCTTCATAGATAATTAGTAGGCCTGAAATTGAATAAAATGATTTCCAAAGATTTTTGGTATAACTGAAAAATACCATTACGGCTTGCAGTAATTAATAGCCTGGCTGTGCCAGGTTCAGAATATAGCATTTTTATTTTGCGTTAGGTATGGATTATTTTTAGAGTATTTTATTTTATGATATTAGAAGAACTTGATAAGTCATATGTAGTACAATATTTATCGTCTCTACTTTTATTTAGTTCAAGATATCTTTGCTTGAATTTTAAAGGAGATATGCATCATTATATTGCAAATGCTATTCACTAAATATTTATTTTTTGTGAACCTAAACATTTGTCAATAAAACTTTAATAATATTGTTGTGTTTTTCTTTTTATACACCATATATATATATTTTTTTTTATCTTACCTAGAACATGAAAGTGGTTAGGTTGAGTTTAAGTAATAAGAAAATTAAGTGCATATTCCAGAGGAAAATAAGTGTTATATTTTTTGTGAATATTTGATAGTCACTAATAGAGTTTATACCTTTTGATTTTCTAGATGTCTATCTGTCATAAACCTGTGTACTTGGGGTGGCATGGCATTCATATCATGTTTCACTGTGATTTTAGTTTATTACCTGTGTTTACTATGGCTCCACAAGTACTTAGTCACCAGAGTCAATTATGAGTACTAACAATCTTGCCAGTTAATCTCTTTCCTTGAATTTAGGATTTTTTGTGTTG
>NW_020870816.1:128124-133124 GCF_003789085.1 Penaeus vannamei
TTGGTGAAGGTGGTGTAATAGATCATTTGGAGTACAGTATTTTGAAATGTTTGGCCAATACTTGCATGAAATACACATTTTTCGTAACGCCCAGGGGGCATATACCTCTTGCCCCACCCGTACCATTAGCTACTCCTGACAAATATATTAAGAATTAATGGGCATTTGTATCATTGTCAATAGCAAACTAGATAAAAACATGACCAGAATTTATAATTTAAGTCGAAGATCGTGTGATGGAAGCATTTTTATGACATGAAATATCGAGACCTGAAAAGGTTAATGTATTTCACTACATGTTCATACTAGTTTTAAAAACTTTCTTGGTATCTGCCCTGCATTAATACACAAAATATTTAATACATAAAGATTTTCCATTTCAGGGATGATGTCCAAGTCAAAAGTTCTTATATTTGGCCTCTGGTGACCTTGACCTTTGGTTTGAGGAGTCATCTTGTAGCTTACTTCCTAAGCTACAAAATTAGTTATTGCTATTCTAGTTTCCCCTACCCCAATTTTTATGCATCCGAAGGTGCTGACTTTTCAGACAAAACACTGAATAGCTCCATTACTGCCAGGTTTCCACCCTCGCTAAAAAGGTGTCCCAGCAAAAATCAAGTGAGTGATTTAGAGGCCCTCTCGACCCCCACAATACCCTTTGGCTCCTGTATTTCAAGATTTCAGGTTTTATACCTTAGATAGTAGAAACATTCTAAAGACAACATATACATACACCTTATCATAAAAATAACAATACACATTACATACAAGTAATAAGAATGATAATAATAATAGTAAACTAAATAACATCTCTCTCTCTCTCTCTCTAAAAATAATAATAATGATGCACATAGCAATAATGATAACTAAACCTACTACAAGGTATTTCATACTATTAACCTTAGCTGCTGACTCGACAGTTAATTTTAAATAAGCAATCAGTCTCGCTTATGAAGATTTTGTGGAGAAAGAGATGGAACAGTAAACCATGCAGTGAATGCAGTAAGTTGGCTCAGACACAATGCAAGAAGTGACATGACAACGTTGCTTGAATTAAACACAAAGTTATGCCAAAAAAAAGAAAGAAAAAGAAATGCCTTTCCCTCGAAATCATACTAACACACTCCAGAGACAGTCATCGAATATTATAAGATTCGAGATTTTGTGGGACAAATAAGGTAAGGCGCCCAGACAATCATTGGATTGCCTGATAATCGACAATGCTAGCACAGGTGATAAGAGAATAACAGAAAGAAAGAAAAGATCCAGGATTTTTAGGATTTGGAGGTAAATTAATCTCTAGAGTATGGAAGTTGGTAGCCGAGGTGATACCCGTGATCGTAGGAACGTTTATGTATGGCCACATGTAATACAGGAACTTGGATCAAACTCATTGGGCTGAAGATATGTACCAGGCTGTTACAGGAAGCTGACCTGCTAGGAACCGCAAAGATTCTCAGGAAGGTGTTAGAGGCCTACGATTGTGGGTTACAGTCCGTCCTCAAGCAGATAATAAGTGATTACGTAAAAAAAGAAAGAAAAAAAGTGCTTTAATAAGTCACCAATAATGAATTGTATCACTGAGCAAAATCAAAAGTCTAAAAGGAACCCGAGGCTAACACACACGCAAATTATCATGAAAAAGTGAAAGATACGAGAGGAAGTATGAAGCCTCTGTTATTAGGGGCTTCATTTCAACTTCTCCGTGTGGGTGGGAGAGGAAAACGAATAAAGTTTTAGGAAAATTAGCTATTCTAATGTCGTTTTTATATTATAACCGTTTAAATCGGTTTGAATAAGTAAAACGAAAATGAATAGTAACATATATTTTGGCCATGGGGGGAGCAAACAAGACCGCCCCCCCACATGCACACAGCAAAATGAAATCTAGTATCTGTATGTGTATTTCTCCATGATGTGATCTAAATTTTCAAATATACATTTTCATATTGTTATATTCATATCTATCTAAATATCCTTATACATATATATTTTAATACATTTATATATTTTAATATATTCATATATTTGCATTAACATTATCATTATTATTAATAATGATAAAAACAATAATATTGCTATTATTTCAATTATTATAGGTATTTGCATTAGTATAATATCATTATCATTTTTTTATGGTTATTTTTATTATTCTTTATAATTTTGATTCTAATGTTATCTTTATTACCCTAAATATCAGAATTATCACTCACCATTATTTTCATGCCATAACTTCGCTTGTTTGGGGTATCAAAGGGGAGGGGAAGAGGAGAGGGGTTGGGGATGGAGGATGGAGGGTAAGAGGAGGTGAAAGAGAATAAGAAAAGGAGAAACATTAGAGATAAAACAGGAAACATTGTGAGATAGAAAACAGAAGTGATCCATCAAACGAGGAAGAAAGGAAGACTGAGAGGCAGATAAGAAAAATATTGAAGTGCGAACATAATAGAAATAAAGTCTTTTCTTGTTGTCTTTACCACTAATATGATTACTATGATTACATAATTCATATCAATAAATGTTACTAGATAGTATATATCAGATAAAATGTGCCACTAAGTCTTCAGTCAACTTAAATATGTATTATTTTCTTCAAACATTAAATTATTAAATTATGAAATTATTAAAATTTTGACATAAGAGAAACAAATAAACTTAAAATATTTTGACAGCACACCACAGGGATGTCTTTTTGATATTATATCCCTAAATGTAACACAACGTGTCTTCCAAAATAAAAGTGAAGCTAACATTAGTAACATAATGATAAATTCAAAGAATATTAATGTCCAACATTTCCATGGATTTATCTAAATCTACACAGAGAAATTCCTGAAAATTACCTTCAAAAAAAAACGTAACGATAACCTTGTGAGGGAAGATTCGCTTATCATAACAACCACAACTTTCTTATATATATTTCTTTCTTTCGATAATCTCTCGTTACGTACTATCTTGATGCAAGTCTCTCTCTCTCTCTCTCTCTCTCTCTCTCTCTCTCTCTCTCTCTCTCTCTCTCTCTCTCTCTCTCTCTCTCTCTCTCTCTCTCTCTCTCTCTCTCTCTCTCTCTGTGTGTGTCTCTCTCTCTCTTTTTTCACTTTAGTTATATTGCTCTACAATTTATATCTATCGAAAAAAACCCTTTTCATCATTAAATGAAAGGATCAACACGAACATTATTAAATCACTGAGTCTTTTGCCTACCATCAAACTATTAAGTAGTGATCAATTCATCATTATGGAGGACCAAATAACTTTAAAAAGAATCCTAGGCTCACACACACGCAAGTCAAGCCGTCTGTCTACAAGTCTGTTTGTTTCTCCGTCTGTGTTTATCTTCATATTTGCTTACTTTTGCATGTGAATTTCCCTTTTCCTGCTATGGTATTCTTAAATAAGATTTGTTTTGAGATGACTGTTATCACAACCTTTAAAGAAAACACGTCAGAATATATGAATAACTATTGCTGGTATCTTTCGTTATTTGCATAATTATTATCTAGACTCATTGTTATTAGGAATGTCATTACCATTATTATCATGGCTATATATGTTATTACAAATATCATTATTATCATTTTCATCATCATCATCATTATCATTATTATTATTATTACTGTTATTATTAGCATTTTCATTAATGTAATCATATTCATTGATATTATTGATATTGACATTAACATTACTGTTGTTGTTCTTCTTATTGTTATTCATACTATTTACGAATAATCAATTTGGCAATATCTTTGTTATTATTATGATTATCATTATTATTATAATTATCATTATTAACATTCTCCTTATTAGTTATTATTATTATTACTATCATCATTTATATCATCCAAGCTTTTACCATTACTATCATCACTTATTATAATAATCCTTATATTGTTATTGCGATTATGATTTTTATTATGAGAGAGAGAGAGAGAGAGAGAGAGAGAGAGAGAGAGAGAGAGAGAGAGAGAGAGAGAGAGAGAGAGAGAGAGAGAGAGAGAGAGAGAGAGAGAGAGAGAGAGTGACTACCTTTAATTATCTGCCGCGTCAACAACTGAAATAATCAAAGGTGAATACCTTGTTTGGTAAAAGATTGAAAATATTAGATAACGAACATGTTAAAAATATGATCAGTGTTATTGCTATCATCCCTATTAATAATGTGATTACCATTATTACACTATTTACATTCCCATTTGTGTCATTCTGCTTACTGTGATTTTTTATTACATGTACATTCAAGTCTTCAGTCAAATATAATATATTTTCTTCTGCAAAATAAGATTATTCTTTATAAAATGCTATAAATTTTGAACTAAAAAACACGAAGGTTTAATGAAAATGCTTGACGTTAAACCCTCTCTAATACCAAACGAAATTCAGTCATTATTTCGATTCTTTAATAGCTATAAGAAATACATGCATGTAATGCCACTGAAACAAACTGAAATATAAAGAATAGAGATATTATTTAGCAAATCACATGCCCTTTTTATAGCTTTTTTTCTAAGCAGGAAAGTATGTTAATAACTGTTTATATACTTATCCATCTGTCTATTGATTTATTGGTTGCTCTCTCTCTCTCTGTGTTTACCCCCTCTCTCACTATGTATTCTGTCTGTCTGTGTGTCTGTCTGTCTGTCTCTATCTATCCATCTATCTGTCTCTATCCCTCTGTTAAATGATAGACGGAAAGAGGTGGATAACTATGATCATCTTAATACCTCTCTGATAGTGCAGTGAAATCGAGTGTTAGGCTGAAGCGACTTATAGTAAGCGTATACATTTTGTTACGAAGAATATGAGAAATTAATAACTATTAACGAAAACAAAATGAAGACTGGTAGATTCATTTCATGCTTACAAAATGTTTATATCATAGATTATTCAAATAATTAATAACAAGAAAGATGACGTATAATATACATTAATGAAATATATGAAAATAAATTTACCCATAGACAAGCTTATCTCATTTCTGCCGTTGGGTTATATACGGTGCA
>NW_020870816.1:135624-138780 GCF_003789085.1 Penaeus vannamei
AAAAAAAAGAAAAAAAATATTAAGGATAATTATTGCTACTACTTTATTCGTGCCAATAGATCTTGTACTGCTCCGGCTGATGTCATCATAAATATCATTATCCTCACTTATAATGTAAGGCTATTAGTAAAAATGGTCTCTGATTATTATGATAATGGCATGTTATTATTATTGTGGTCATTCACAGTTTCATAATCATGTGTGTGTGTGTGTGTGTGTCTATTCAGAGAGAGAGAGAAGAGAGAAAGAGAAATTACGGAAAAAACAGGGAGAGAGAAATGGAGAAAGAAGGGGAGAGGAGAGGGACAGATATATGAGGAGGGGGAAAGTTAAAGACAGAGGAAGAGAAGGAGAAAGAAAAGGAGGGAGAGGAGGAGAAAGAAGAGAAAGATAAAGAAAGAGAGAGAGGAAGGATAAAGAAAGAGGAAAGAGAGGAGGAAGAGAGAGAGAGGGAGTGGTGAATGAGAGAGAGAGAGGAGCAAAGGAGAATGGAGAAGAAATATGATCTTGGACACAAAATACGAGTTCGCTGTGATTTCATAAATATAATCGTTCCCGCATGTGCTGCACCTCACCATTTCTCTCACTTCCCATTTTTCATATGTTATATGAGGCGTGAGATTGCAAAATTACATTTCGTTTGTTTACAAAATAACACTTACACGAGAATACGACGTGTGCAACTCCCACCATTATTACTACACCTGATGACTTGCTACCAGGATCTACACCTTAACGCTGCCGCTCTATGGCCAGGAATGTGCCACGAAATTTATTACTCAGTGCAGTATTGGATCATTATCGCTCCAGCTTTGGTTATTAGTATTCTTCTAATACAAGATCAGCAGCTGGACACGTTTTTGGGAGGGGGGCTAAAATTTCCTCATTATATATACTGACTTACGAGTGAGTGAATGCGAGAGAGAGAGAGAGAGAGAGAGAGAGAGAGAGAGAGAGAGAGAGAGAGAGAGAGAGAGAGAGAGAGAGAGAGAGAGAGAGAGAGAGAGAGAGAGGTCTATTTATATGTATTGATAGACATGTATATAGACAGATAGAGGGATATGCATAGAAATATATGTGTGTGTGTGTATTTGCATTATATACTGAATGTATATGTAGCTTGGAATCTCTCTCTCTCTCAATTCACTCGCTCACTCAGTCACTCTCACGAACTCATTCATTCTTTCTCTCTCATTTACTCACACTCTCTGTCAACTCACTCGCTCATTCATTCATTCAATAACACTCACTCACTCTCTAGATATGCCTGTATATATATATTATATATATATATATATATATATATATATATATATATATATATATATATATATATATATATATATATATATATATATATATATGTATGTATGTATATCGAATGTACTGTATAAGTAACTCTCTTCTTTCTCTCTTCCTCTAGACATGCACACACACAATCACATACACACACATTATATATATATATATATATATATATATATATATATATATATATATATATATATATATATATATATATATATTATATATATGTATATGTGACTCTCCCTCAACTCAATCGTTTCGTTATTATTACCATTATCATTGTTGTTTTATTCTTCATTATCAATCTTTTTTAGATATTCTGAATCGGGTTAAATGAAATCGTCGATTTTTATCACAAGTAAAATATATGAAAATATAATGTGAGTATAAATGTAAATGTGTATATATATATATATATATATATATATATATATATATATATATATATATATATATATATATATATATATATATATATGAGTGTATATATGGGTGTTTTTGTGTGAGTGTATATGTGAGTGTGTGTGAGTGTATGTGAGTGTTAGTGTGAGTGTACATGTGAGTGTTTGTGTGCGAGTGGTTTAGAGATGTGTAACCAGGCGTTTTCCGAAGCCAGTGACCGGCAGGGAGTATCTGCAGGAATCCCGTGGGCCGCCATCCGCCTCCGAGACGCGGAGGTGAATCGCGGACCGAACGCTCATCCCGAAGTAGCCCCCCACTTCCACCCCAGCCTGTATATATACCTCTGGTAAAAATAGATAAATAAAGATAAGAAAAAAAATCTGATTATAACCCACGCTACCAAAAACGTAACTTCCTGAAGAAAAGAAGAGAAAGGGAGACGAGAAGGGAAGAAAGGCTGAGAATAAAGCAAAAAGAGAGTAAAGGAAGTAGTAAGGAAAGAGAAGGAAACAAAGCATATCTAAGGAGAAAGAATGAGAGATGAAAGACTTAAGATTAAAAGGAAGAAAAACGAGAAAGAAAATAAGAAAGGAAGGGGAATAAGAGATAGAGAGAGAACGCAAAAGAAACAAGGAAAAGGGACATGAAAGAATGATGACGTATAAGGTAGAAAGAAGAAAAAAGAGAAAAAAGGGATAAATGACGTAAAGTGGGAAGTGAAAGAAGAAGGAAGAAAAAAAACTGATAGAGGGAAGAAAGAGGAATAAAGAGGGAAAATTTGAGATAAAACTGAGAATAAAGAGAGGAAGGGGGAGAAGAAGGATAAAAAGTGGGAGAGAGAGAAAAGAAAAAGGGAAAAATGAAAAAAAAGAAAAAAAGAAACATAGGATAACGAAGGAAAAGGGTAATTAGAGGAAAGGGAGAAATAAAGTAAAGAGAAAGAGATAGAAATGTTTTATAAGAGTAAGAAAATAAGAAAAAGAAAAAGAAAAAGTGAGTAAAATAGTGTAGTTATACATATATGTTGTGTGCATGTGTGTGTTGTGTGTGTGTGTGTGTATGTGTGTGGTGTGTGTGTATGTGTGTGTGTGTGTGTGTGTGTGTGTGCATGTCTC
The DNA here is from genome assembly GCF_003789085.1 of Penaeus vannamei. Taxonomy (NCBI): domain Eukaryota; kingdom Metazoa; phylum Arthropoda; class Malacostraca; order Decapoda; family Penaeidae; genus Penaeus; species Penaeus vannamei. The sequence goes on from NW_020870816.1 coordinate 138,450, forward strand.
TGTGTGTGAGTGTTTTATGTGTGAATGTGAGTGTGCGCGCGCGTGTGTGTATGTGTATGTGTGAGTGTGTGTCTGTGTGTGTGTATGATCGATATGCGTCTGACGAATCTCTAAGGATGTTTACGAATGTGACTCTCCTCGCTCCCCCCTCTGCCCCCCCCCCTTCTCCGCCTCCTCTTTCCCGACTTTTACCGTCTCTCTGTCTCTTCCTCTTTCCTTTGCCTCTTCCTTCTTTCCTTTGCTTTCTTTTTTTACGCTGTTTCACTCTTTCTATTTTGTTTTTGTTCAATATTCATTTCATTTATTAATCTCCCTCTTTTCTCTCTCTCTC
>NW_020870816.1:143814-148814 GCF_003789085.1 Penaeus vannamei
ATAGATAGATAGAATAGGATAGATAGAGAGAGAGTGAATGGAGCGAGGGAGAGAGAGGGGCGAGGACGAAAGGAGAAGGAAGAAGAAAGAAACAGACAGACAGAGAGTCGGAGGACAGACCAGAGAGATGAGAGAGAGGAGAGAGAGAGAGACGAGGAGAAGACAGAGAGAGAATGAGAGAGGAGAGAGAGAGAGAGAGAGAAGAGATGAGAGAGAGAGAGAGAGGAGAGAGAGAGAGAGAGAAGAGGAGAGAGAGAGAGAGAGAGAGAGGAGAGAGAGAGAGAGAGACGAGTAGAAGAGAGAGAGAGAGAGCGAGAGAGAGCGGTACATGAAAGAAAAAAAAAAACAGGAAAAGGAACAGGGAGTGGCATAGTGGGAAGGATTTGGTTAACCATTCCTTTGGCGGTAGAGGCGTGTTGTTGCTTGGAATTGAAGATGGGTTTGTCTATAGATATATGTGTGTGTGTGTGTGTGTGTGTGTGTGTGTGTGTGTGTGTGTGTATGTGTGTGTGTGTATGTATGTATATATATATATATGTGTGTGTGTGTGTGTGTGTGTGTGTGCTTGTGTGTGTGTGTGTTGTGTGTGTGTGTGTGTGTGTTGTGTTGTGTGCGTGTTGTGTGTGTGTGTGTGTGAGTGTGTTTCGGTAGATATATAGATAGATAAATAGGTAGACAGATATGCTTATGTGTTTGAGTACATTATAAAAAAAAATAACAATAACAAAAGTAATAAATCGATAATGAAATGAAAATCACAGTATATTCAAGGAATATAGACGGGACCCTGAATATAAAATGATTCATCATGTAAACTTGACTCTATAAGAGAGGAAGAGTTACATAATATTTTAAAGATACAACATAACCCTCAAATGAATCTTAATGAACGGAGATATATCACTTTACAACGGTCACTGCACGCGTATGCATTTAATTGTGATTTATATCTATCATCCCTCTTGGAGTATAAATGGCCGAGTGTGTTGCCAATATTTTGTTTTGGTTTGCGAATGGCAGTATGATGTCTGTGATTGATTTCGAAGACTTTATTTTCTCTCTCTCATTCTTTCTCTCACTTTTTCTATTCCTCTACTTCCTTCCCGCCCATTCAATTCTCTCTCCTATTCAACCCCTCTCTCTTTCTCTCCTTCCACCCAACTCTCTCGCTCTCCCTTTCTTTATCTCTCTCCTTCCTTCCCTCCCATCCACCCCTCCCTCTTTCTCTCCTTCCCCCAAATCTTTTGCTCTCTTTCTCTTTATCTCTCTCCCTCCTTCCCTCCCATCCACCCCTCTCTCTTTCTCTCCTTTCCCCAACTCTCTCGCTCTCCCTTTCGTTATCTCTCTCCCTCCTTCCCTCCCATTCACCCCTCTCTCTTTCTCTCTCGCTCTCTCTTTCTCTTCTTCACCCCCACCCAACGCTCTCGCTCTCTCTTTCTCTTCCCCCCCACTCTCTCGCTCTCTCTTTCTCTTCCCCCCCCCCACTCTCTCGCTCTCTTTTTCTCTCTCTTCCTTCGCCCCGTGTCCCTCCCTCTTGTATTCCACTCATGGCACCTCTCATGGGAGTGGTTCGATCCCATGACCGCTGTCTTAGCCATGGGAGATAAGAAGGGAGAGGGAGACGAGAAGCGAGAGAGAAGAGGGAGGAGGTGAACGACGAGAAGAGAAGGAGAGAGAAGAAGAGGTGAACGAGAGACGAGAAGCAAGAGAGAAGAGGGAGGAGATGAGGGAGGGAGAAAGAAGTGAGAGGGAAGAGGGAGAGAGGAGAGGCTAAGCAAGAAGAGGAATAAAACGGAAGAATGGGGAAATTTAAAAAAAACAGTAAAGAAAAATAGTGGAATAAGGGAGGATAAACGAAAACAGAAAAAAAAAATCAAAGATAATACGAATAGAAGAAGGCGCGAAGAGGACAGGAGAAGAAGAAACGAAAGGGAACACAAACAAAACGAGTGAGCAGCGGGCGTGCGAGAGTGGACGGTCGGAACAGGTCAGTCCTCCCGCGACCCGAGGAGCAGCATTGCCGTCTCCAAGAACGCGGCGGATTCACATACCCTTACGCGAACGCTAGCCATTTTCGCCCCTCGGAAGGCAGTGGGTCCGTACGCCCTTCACGAACGCAGGACCGGTCGTGTGCCTTAAAAAAACGCACAGGATCCACAGAATTTACACGAACGCTTTGTCCCACGAGCACGAAGACGCAGGCAAAATAGCCTCGACTCTCGGAGGTAATGGCGATGATGAAGAGCGGATAAAATTGCAGCGATGGCTGTGTATTTGCATTTGCATGTGTAATGAATCTGCACATCTTTTCCTACACGTACGTCTGTATATATGTATATATATATATATATATATATATATTATATATATATATATATATATATATATATATTTATATTATATGATTTATTTATTTATTTATTTATTTATTTATTTTATTTATTTATATTTATTCATTTATATATATGGTAGAAAAACCCACAATGCACGAGGACGATTCCGAAACTGTTGTCTCACTTTCGTCAATAAATCTAGTTTGTGCATTGTGGGTTTTTCTACCATAGTGTCGACACAGTAGATTGTTTTTTCCATTCATTAATGTATATATATATATATATATATATATATATATATATATATATATATATATATATATATATAGAGAGAGAGAGAGAGAGAGAGAGAGAGAGAGAGAGAGAGAGAGATGAGATAAGGAAAGAGATAAGATTTTTTTTTTAAGAAAAGGAATTTTATAAAAAAAAAAAAAGAAGACTGGTTATTTCCTATCAGCTGAAGCAAATTGTTTTAACATTTTTATATGATTACCATTATTATTTTCATTTTCATCTTTATTATCATTATTGTTATTTTTATCTTCGTTATTATCATTATTGACATTATCATTACCATTATAGTTATTACTTTTGTTATTATCATTATTATTATTATTATTATCATTATTATTATTATGATCATTATTATTATCATTATTAGCATTGTTAATATTATCATTATTGTTATGATTATCATAATAAGTATTCATATCATAATAATGATAATCATTATTATTAACATTGTTAGTGTTATTGTCATCATTGCTACTATTGTCATTATCATTATTATTATTATTGTTATTATTATTGTTATTATTATTATTATTATTATTATTATTATTATCATTATTATTATTATTATTATTATTATTATTATCATCATCATTTCATCATCATCATCATTATTTATCATTATTATTATTATCATTATTATTATTATCATTATCATTATTATCATTATCATTATTATTATCATTATTATCATTGTTATTATTATCCTTATTATTATCAATTTCATCATCATCATCATCGTCATCATCATTATCATCATCATTACTACTATTATTGTTGTCATCAATATTATTATCATTATCATTATCATTATTATTACCATCATCATTATCATTATCATTACTTTCATCATTAACGTTACCATCATCAACATAATTACTATTATCATCATCACTATTACTACTATCATCATAATTATCATCACCATCACAGAAAAGCTATGAATGAGAATAAATATCTCCTATAATACCAAGAGATGTTTACGACCGGTTTCGGATATATTTTCGTCCGGAAAAAGCATAGCACTGATAAAGACCGGATAAGATGAAGCATAAATCATGTATTGACGAAGATTAGTTCGAAACCGGTTTAACACATGTCTTGCATGGCGAAGATATTCAGTCTCGTTAATATACATTCTTTTTTTATATTTGTCAACGTGAATATGGTTCATCGTTATCGTTTTAATTATTACTATCTTTGTTATTACTGTTACTGTTATTATTAATATTGTTATTATTATTATTATTATTATTATTATTATTATTATTATTATTATTATTATTATTATTATTATTATTATTATTATTATTATTATTATTATTATTATTATCATTATCATCATTATCATCATTATCGTAATTATCACCATCATTATTGCCATAATTATTATCTTTGTCATCATTATCATTATTGTTATAATCATTATTGCAATTATATCATTATTGTAAGGATTTTTGTTATCATTACCATCATTATTTTTGTTGTTATTATTTTTATCATTATTATCATCATTATTATTATTATCATTATCATTATTGTTATCAACATTATTATGATCATGATTATTATTATCATTATTATTGCTATCATTATCATAATTGCTATCGTAATTATTATAATTGTTCTCACTCTTATTACTATTATTGTTATTACCATTATTATCATTATTATTACTGTCATTATTATCATTATTATTACTGTCATTATTATTATCATCATCATTATTATTATTATTGTTGTTATTATCATCATTGTTATTATTATTATTATATTATTATTATCATTATTATTATTATTATTATTATTGTTATTATCATTATCATTACTATTGCTATTGTAGTTTATATCATTGTTACCATTTATATTATCATTATTATTATTTCATAATTATTATCATCATCATAATAATCATTATCATTATTCTCATTCCTACTATATTTATTATTATTCTTATCCTTATTGTTATTATCATCATTGTTATTGCTGTTATCATTATTACCATTATTATCATCACTTTTATCATTATTATTATTATGATTATTACTACTATCGTCATAACTATTGCTATTGTGATCTTTATTATTGTTACCTTTGTTATTATCTTTATTATCATTATTATTGTAATCATTATTATAAAAATCATTATTGATATTATTTTTATCATTAGGACTATCATTATTATTATTTTTATCCTTATTGTTATTATTATCATTATTATTATCATTATCATCATCATTATTTCATCAATATTATCATCATCATTATCATCAATATCCCTATCACTATCACTGTTATTATCAATATAATAATTCGAACCATAAGCACCATATGAACGTGTACACAGGGGTTACAAAGAGCACAAAATAAGCCATT
>NW_020870816.1:182230-184730 GCF_003789085.1 Penaeus vannamei
ATGTGTTGTCTATGTGTATGTCAGCCTCACAACAAAGCACGTAATATGCATATGACGAGGGTAGCTATATAGCGAGAGACGGGATCGCAGTCGAGGTATTATATACAGAGTATAGTAATGAGTAATATTATTATATATATATATATATGTTATATACTATATATGTATTCATTATAGATATTATATATTATAACTTATTATACTATAATTCATTACATATATATATATAATTATATATATATACTATCTAGTTCATATTCGCCATATCATATATATAGTATTATATATACTCATATATATATATATATATACTGTATATATATATATATCATCATGAAAAACGATAATATACCATAACATATATAACGTAGTACGGTATAAGTATATATACTGAGGTTATAAGAGTATAGGTCTCTAGAAGCAGAGAGTAAAGGTGAGCTATAGGTATACAATATCTATAACATTATATATGTTATATATATAATTCATAAGACTGTATTAGCGCTGGGGAGACGGGCGGTGCTATAGTAGTACGTCATAGTAGCCCAAGACATCTCATAATCATAGTATGGGTACGTTTGTACAACATAACACACACAGCTACACAACCCAACCACAACTTAAGGGGGCACACACACACACACCGACACACACACACAGACACACACGCACACATCAGCGCACAACACGCGCCATCACAGAACCCACACGACACACACTATCCACACTACGAGCAATACTAACAAACACACTATGCGAAACTACGACATGATACTCACGTATGATTACAATCAAGATAGTATATCACCTTGCACATACACGGAGCCTCTATGATTCGCTAATATATGTATATCTCTGCACTCGGCTATTCTCTAGATCTAGCTCATACAATGTTTAGTGAGCGTATATATAAGTATGTGAGTGTATATATTATGATTTCACTTATTATTGGATATCTTTATATATATAATTATACTATATTATCACACTACTATTTATGCACTGTGTGTGTCGTTGTGCTGATTGTGTGATGTGTTGTGTGGTCTGTGTCTGTGTTGCTGTGTGTGCTGTGTGTTGTGGCTGTCTGCGTTGTGTGTGTTGCGTGTTGCGCTGGTGTGTGTGATGTGATGTTGGTCTCTGTGATGTTTGGGGCAGTGTTGAGCTGGCTGGGATATGATGTAGCCACCTTGAGACATACATGAGAGATATACTCGTATGAAAGCGAGAGCATCCACCATACGCCGACAGGAATATATACTCACGACTAGCGTCGAGCCTATTATACCTAGATTGACTTCTGAGGTATCCGAACTAATGTGATTATTAAGTTATCGCATACATATTATAATAATGATTTTTAATATAATCACCATATATGGTAAAATACCCTAGCTCACTCACGAGTAGCGAGTATAGTAAGGCGTAGAATGACCTCTATCACTCAGCCTTAAGATGTGAGCTTATTAAATTTATTAGAGTTACATTACATACTATATACACTAGTGAAGATGATATGAGAGCCTTTATACGTAGGACGTACTATATAATATAACGTAAGTCTCATAATCGAGTATATTTTGAGTAATATATGTATACTATAGTATAATATAATATTATAATGAATATATGTATATATATATATAAATACTATTATATACAATATATAGCTATATTATAATATTAATATATATTACATATATATAATATATATATATATATATATAATATATAATTAATATTAAATTATATTTAATGTTATACTATATGTTAAAATATGCCATATATGTATGTTATGTTGAGTGTAACACATATACTAATACGGAATACACATCAACCAACTCACTCAACCAACTACACTCACATCAACACACACTACAACACACACATATATATATTAAGTATGTATATAATATTAATATATATATTATATATATAATATATAATATATATTATAATATATATATAATATATATATATATATATATATATTAATGTATATAATATATATATATATAATTAATTATATATATAATTATAATATATATATATGTATGTATGTATGTATATATATTATATATATTATATGTATTATATATATATATATATTAATTAGTATATATTAATAATATATATATATATCATATTAATATTATAATTATTATTATATATATATCAAATTATAATATATAGAATGTATATATAATATAATATTATATATACATATAAATATATATATTATATACACAACACACTACACATCATAATATATATATATATAATATATATTAATATATGTATATATATTAAATTATATATAATATATGTTATAATATATTAATATATACTATATTGTATATTAGTATTATATTAAATATATAGTATATGTATGTGTATGTGTGTGTGTTGTGTTGTAGTGTGTGTGTAGTGTGTGTGTGTGTGTGTATGTACTATATTCAATACATTCACACACAACACGCACAACACACACACACATAACACA
>NW_020870816.1:187230-192230 GCF_003789085.1 Penaeus vannamei
ATAATACATATATACATTATACATATATATATAATATTAATATTATATATATATATTATATATATACATTAATAATATAATATATATAACTATATATAATATATATATATAATTATAAATATATGTGTGTGTGTGTGTGTGTGTGTGTGTGTGTGTGTGTGTGTTAGTGTGTGTGAGTGATGATTTGATATGGTGTAGTTGTGTGAGTGTGTTAGTATTGAGTAAATTGTATTACTAGTTTCCCGTTATCATTGTAGCTGTCAGTCAGTGACATTGTTTTATCATTATCAATTACAATCAAATACTATCATTATCTTCATTATCATTCAGTAGTAAAGTAGTAGTGTAATCATTATTAATTATTGCGCACTAATCAACATTGTTATTATTATTGTTATTATCGTTATTACTATCATCAATACTATTATCGTGATTCCTATTATCATTGTTAAAACTTATCAATTTAATTATCATTAATATTGACTTAAGATTTAATTGTAATCTTTGTATTATTGTTATTGTAAATCACATTATTATCATTAATTCAATTACAAATCATCAATTCTTATTTACTTAGGAGTAATCAATGTTTATCAACTATCATCTATTATTCAAAATTACTTATATTTAGTATTATGTATTATTATGTTTTAATAATAATCATTATATTATTATTATATTTATATGCAATAATATAATTATTGTTATATTAGCAATTAAATTAATTATTGTTATTCTTATATAATATAGCAAATAAATTATATATTGTTATTATTATGCAATAATTATTATATTGTTATTGCAATAATTATTATTGTTATTGCAATAAATTATTAATGTTATTAGCTAATATATATATATTATGTATGAGCAATAATTATCATTATTATTACTTATTATCTATTATTGCTAATTACTACTACTAGCAGCAGTAATTAACTATTACCAGTTTTATCATCATCATTATATTTATATAAGAATGTAGTATATTATATACATTATATTTCATTAATATTTTAAGTTATATAATAAATTTGATAGTCATTATTCAATGTTGTTTATATCTATTATATATAATTGAAATCCTAATTATTGTTTATACAGATACACTAATAGTTATTTACATTAATATCAATATTTATCAATTTTCATTCACATTAATCATATGTTAGCGATTCATTTTCTAATAAAGGGGGGGGCAGGCGAGGGGGGGGGGGGCGAGGCGGCGTGAGAGGGGCGAGGCGAGGGAGGGCGGAGTGAGAGGTGAGAGCGGGAGGTGAGGAGGGTGAGGCGAGAGGGGAAGAGAGTGAGGGAGAGGAGGGGGTGTTTTATACTACTACTGCATGTATCATGCAAATCATTGTTATATAGCAACAACAGAATTAATAATGATGTCAGATTTATGATAATATCATATATTGACGACGATATCATTAATAATAGAATTTCTATATCCACGCACTACCTGTTTATATAAAGAAGAAATCACCGTGAGTCTCACGAGTCATATGCACTAACCCTCCATGCACAAGTCCTTGAGTGACAGTCCCACGCCCCCCTGCACCATCGGCTCACGCTCCAATAACGCCCCTATCCCCTAGTCCCCTCCCTCGCTTCACACCCATTTACACCTCAGCTCACACCCCACACAACCACCCTACGCTACGCCCCCCTCCTTTGCTCTCCCCCAACCCGCTCTCGCCCCAACCCTGCCCACCACACCACACTACCACACCACAACAACCCGACTTTACACCTCACCCCACCTACACCCACTAGCCCAAAGCACGTAGCGTCCTCACACAACCGTGCCCGGTTTGGCATGGCAACGGGTCCTGGCACAGGAGGTACGGGCGTGCCCAGGCTAGACCACAAGCATTTACTGAGCCAGTACACACGGTGAAGAACACAGCGAGATAGAAGTATAATCACCACCTTAAACGAGTTTTGGACGCGTGTGTGCCGTGGTGTATGGGCTCTCGAGGGCAGTGGGGTGTGTTGGGCGCTGTCCGTCATGGGTTGTTTGCAGGCCTCTAATGAATGGGCTGATGTTGAGGCTGATTATTAAGAGGAGAATATATCCTTTGTTCCTTTTTTTGTGTTTATTTTAGTAGATTTATTTTTTCGTAAATAGAAAATAGCCGGGGTATTACCACGAAGCTGGCAAGACCCCTCCCCTCATCACCATTTATCTAAAAATTATTGGGGAGATATATTGTACGATACAGCTTGAGTGTGGTAAACAAAATAGAGCAAATAAAAACAAGACTCTTGATATTCTTATTATGTATTTACGATTTATGCACTCATGGAGTTGGTAAAACGTGTGTTATCACGAGAGTAAAAATTAAAAAAGCCAAAGAGTGATACGAGAGGAATGATGTAAATTCGAGGTCTTAATTTATCGAGCTGGTACTAGAAAGCGTGTTGAGATGACAGAGGTGCGAGAAATAAGCTCATCGATTTGGAGGAGTTGAAAAGTCCGTTTTTCCACGTGCAAGGTAAATGTGAATATTGGTGCTGGATGTGCTTTAATAATTATTCTCTAATAAATGGCGTTGTTGTGTGTGATGTGTAGGATGTGACGTGATGTTGATGTCACGTGAGTGTCATGTGTGTGTTGAGTAGTGTGGGATGTGTGTGATAGTGGTGTGTGTCGATGTGTATGCGTGTGTGGGATGTGTGTATATGTATGTTAGTGATATGTGTTGATGGAGATGTGTATATGTTAGATATGTGGATGTGTGTGTTCATGTAATGTTGTATGTATGCGTGTTGAGTGTCGCTATTATTATTATTGAGGGGTTGAGGGGTGTGAGTATATAATGATTAGTTTTGTGAGGTATCTGTGATAATATAGTGTGAGGCTTAACGTATTGTTTAGTCTAATGATAGAATAAATATAATAAGTATATCTAGCTATATGTATTATAATCTATGATAATTCACAGAAAATAAAGATGCTAATGATAATGTAATAATGAGATGAATATTGTGAGAGATGATGATAATGTAGTAGTAAAAGCAGTAATGATTATATAATAAGAATTATTATCACAATTTACTATACTATTACATGATTATACGATAAGATAAATGATCTTTAGTAATAGAAATGATTGACAATAACATCATATGATAATACTTATGAGATTAAATAAAAAAGTAATTATCACTAGAATAATAATGATGACCAAACAATTATGAAATAATGAACTGAATTAGTAACAGTTGAATAATGATAATAACAATTGAGAGATTGATGATTATATAGTATCTTAATATTGAGATGAATGATGAATAAATAACAAATGATTAATAGTAATACCAGTAAGGATCACAAGTTTATAATAATTAAAGAAACAATAATGTATAGTCACTAATAAATTAAATAAAACTAGTAAATGATTAATTAGGATTATATCATTATTTATATTAATATCTATGTAATATCTTTATTATTATTATAGTAAGTAATTATCATTACTATCATAATTATCATCATTTATAATTAATCTACGATTATTGTTATATATCATCATTCATTATTATCATTATGATCCTAATCATTATTATTCATTATAATTATTTAGTTATATTAACTACTATTATTATTATTACTATTAATCATTATCATTTATGATATAATCATATACCATTAACAATTATTATATTCAATTAATTAATTATGATTTATATTAAATTACTATTATCATTATAATTATTTATGATTATTATATTATTATAATTATAATTATTATTATTATTATTTAATTATTTATTATAATATTATTATTATTATATATATTATTATATTATTATCTATTATTATTTATATTATTAATTATTAATTATTATATTAATTATCATTATTATTACTTATTATCATTATTGTTAATTATGTTAATTATTATCATACTATTATTATATATTATAATTAATTATTTATTATCATTATTATTATTATTAATTATATATTACTATTATATTTATATTATCATTTATTTATTATTATTATTATATCATATTTTTAATTATTATCTATATATATAATTATATTATTATATTATTATTATTATTATTATTATTATATTATTTATATATTATATATTATATTTCATTATTATTATTATTAATTAATTATTATTATTATTAATTATTATTTATTAATTATTATTAATTATATTATTTTATTATTATTATTATTATTTTATTATTATATCAATATATGATTTATCATTATTATCAATAATTGATTTACATTATTTAATCATTATTTACATTATTATTGCTATTATCATTTATCATTATCATTACAAATATATCATTATTATTAATTTATTATTATTATTATTATTATTATTATATTATCATTATTATTATTATTATTATTATTATTTATTATTATATTATTATTATTATCATTATATTATTATCAATTATTAATTATTAATTATTATTATTATATTATTATTATTATTATTATTATTTTATTATTAATTATATATCATTATATATAATTATAATAATTATTATTATTATGTTATTGTTGTTTTATATTAATTATTAATTGTTATTATTTTATTAATTATTATTATATTATTATTATTATTATTATTATTATTATTATATTATTTATTATTATTATTATTATTATAATTATAATTATTAATATAAATCATCTATGTTATTATTATCATTATTATTATCATTATGATATTTCATCATCATTAATTTATATTGTTTATTAATCATTATCATTAATTATTATTAATTAATTATTATATTATTTATATTATATTATTAATATATTAATTATTATTATTATATCATTATATCATTATATCATTATTATCATTATTAACATTATTATCATTATATCAATCATTATTATCATTGCTATAATCATTATTATATTATTATATTATTATTGATTATTATTATTATTATTATTATCATTAGTAAGTAATAGTTAGTAAGTTAGTAGATAGTAGTAGTAG
>NW_020870816.1:207230-209730 GCF_003789085.1 Penaeus vannamei
GAGGTGAGGAGAGGAGGGGGCGGGGTGGAGAGGGAGGAAGAGGAGGAGGAAGAAGAGGAGGAAGAGGGAGAGGGAGGAGGAGGAGGAGAAGGAGAGGGGGAGAAGAGAGGAAAGGAGAGGACGGGGAGGAGAGGGAGGAAGAAGAGGAGGAAGGGGGAGGAAGAGGGGGAGGGGAGGAGGAGAGGAGGAGGAGGAGGAGGAAGAAGAAAGAGAGGAGGTGGTGGAGATGGGAGAAGGAAGAACCGGAAGTGCTGATAAATATGCAAATTCTCTCCTTCTATCTAATTTGTCCTTCTTTTTTCTTTCCCTCCCTCCCTCCTTCGCCTCCCTCCTTCTCTTCCCCTCCACTTTCATTTCCCGGCCTTCTATCTCTCTTCTCCTTCCTTTTATCCTCCCCTCTTCCTCTCTCTCCTCCCTTTTCTTAATCCCCTTTTCTGTTTCTTCATCCACCCTCTCTATCCACATTTCCTTTCTCTATTTCCTTCGTTTTATCCTCTCCTCTTTCTCTCTCTTCTTCCTTTTCCATATCTGCTTTTCTGTTTCCTCATCCACCCTCTCTATCCACGTTTCCTTTCTTTACTTCCTTCGTTTTATCCTCTCCTCTTTCTCTCTCTCCTCCCTTTCCTTATTCCTCTTTTCTGTTTCCTTTTCCACCCTCTTTATCCACGTTTCCTTTCTCTATTTCCTTCGTTTAGCCTCCCTCTTTCCTCCTTCCTTTTCATTATTCCCCTTTTCTGTTTCCTCTTTCACCCTCTTTATCCACGTTTCCTTTCTCTGTCTTCCAGTAAAGTCTTCTGAAAGGATCACGAGGCAGGGAGCTTATCCTCTCTCCTTCTTTCCCTCTTTCGCACCCCTCTAATCGTCCCCTCCTCTGTTCCCCCTCCTTCGCTTTCTCTTCTGGCCTTTCCTTGTCCGATCTCTCCTCCATTCTTATTCTTTGTCTGTTTTTCTAAGCGGTTTGTTCGTCCTCCTCCGCCTGTCCTCTTCGTTCCTTCGCGTATCTTATTCGTTCTTCCTTCTTATTTCTATCCTCCTCCCTATCCACTTTCTTCGATCCTCCTCCTATCCACCTTCTTTGTCTCTCCTCCTATCCACCTTCTTCGTTCCTCCTATCCACCTTCTTCATTTCTCCTCATCCTCTCTCCTTCCCTCCGCCTATCCTCTCTCCTTCCCTGTCCCCTATCGCTCTCTTCCTTCACCTATCCTCACTCCTTCCCTGCTCTTCCTATCCTCTCTCCTTCCCCTCCTCCTACTAATCTTCTACCTTATACTACCTCTGGCCCCTCCACCTCCCGAAATATTTGTTCGGTCCACTATCCACCTTCTCTGTCCATTCCACCTTCTAAAGTTTTCGTCCTCTCTCATATACCTTCTTCGCTCCCTTCCCCTCCTTCTCCTTGTCTTCTCTTACTCTTTTTCCTTACTTCAACCATCGCCTTTGCCTCCCTCTCTCTCCCTTTCTTCTCCTTCCTCCTTCTTTCTCCCTGTCCTCTCCTCCTCTCCTTTCTTCCTTCATTGCACGTCTTCTCCTCCTTTCCTTTCCTCTCCCTCTATCCTGTCTATCCTCCTCTCCTTCTCTTCCTCCTCGCCTATGCTCCTCTCTCTCCCTGCCTTCTATCTCCTCCTTCCTTCGCCTCCTATCCTTCATCCTCCCTCGCATCCTCCTGTGCCTCCTCTCTCTCCTGTCTCTTCTTCTCCTCCTCTCCTTCCTTCCTCTCTCTCTCCCTGCCTTCTCCTTCTCTCCTCCTTTCTTCGCCTCCCTCTTTCTCCCTGCCTTCCTTCCTCCCTCCATCGCCTGTGCCTCCCTCTCTCTCCCTGCCGCTTCTCTCTCCTTTCCTTCACCTCTCTCTTTCTCCCTGTCTTCTCCTCCTCTCCTACTTCCTTCCTCCATCACCTATGCCTTCCCCTCTCCTTCCTCTCCTTGCCTTCTCCTCCTCCTCCTCATTCCTTCGCCTCCCTCTCTCTCCCTCTCCTTCTCGCTCCTTTCTTTTCCTTCCTCTCTCCATCGCTGTGCCTTCCTCTCTCTCTCCTTGCCTTCCTCCTCCTCTCCTTCTTCCTTCGCCTCCCTCTTTCTCCTCTTTCTCCTCCTTTCCTTCCTTCCTCCCTCCATCGCCTGTGCCTCCCTCTCTTCTCCTCCTTTTCTTCCTTCTTCCCTCCATCGCCTATGCCTCCCTCTCTCTCCCTCCATTCTCCCTGGCTTCTCCTCCTCTCCTTCCTTTCTTCTCCCTTTCGTCCCCGGAATTCGAAGATCGGCCGACGCATAAACAGTTCCTCTCGTCGGGAAGGAAAGGGGTAACTGCGCAATTGCCGACCTGTCATACGCGGCCTCGCATGTTTCGGGAAGGGATGCTGGGGTCGGGGTCGGTCGGGTCGGGGTTGGTCGGTCGGTTGGTCGGTCGGGGTCGGTCGGGTCGGGGTCGGTCGGTCGGGGTTGGTCGGGTCGGGGTTGGTCGGGTCGGGGTCGGTCGGGTATCGGGGTCGGTCGGGTCGGGTCGGTCGG
>NW_020870816.1:214730-220841 GCF_003789085.1 Penaeus vannamei
TAACAACAAGGACACAACTCAAAACACTCACACGGGAGGGCGAGAAAACAAAAATAAAAATCAAAAGAAAAAAACGAAAGAAAAATAAACGAAAAACAAGAAACAATAACAAAAAAGTACAAAAACCAAATAAAAACCCCACAAAGGAAATAACAACAACAAGGACACACCAAAACACTCAGCACGGGATGAAAAAAAAAAACAGAAAAAAAAGAAAAAATAAATGAAAAAAACAAAGGAACAATAAAAGAAAGTAAAACCCAAAAGAAAAAACCCACAAAGGAAACAACAACAAGGACACACTTCAAAAACTCACACGGGATGGCCTGCGTCGCGTCGTTATGAGTGAAAAAACAAAAAACAAAACAAGAACAAAAACGAAAGAAAAATAAACGAAAACCAAAGGAACAATAACAAAAAAGTACAAAACCCACAAAGGAAATGACAACAAGGACACCCTTCAAAAGACTCACACGGGATGGCCTGCGTCGCGTCGTTGGGAGCGAGAGAGAAAAAAAAACGAAAGAAAAATAAACGAAAACCAAAGGAACAATAACAAAAAAGTACAAAACCCGCAAAGGAAACAACAACAAGGTCACACTTCAAAAAACTCACACGGGATGGCCTGCGTCGCGTCGTTGGGAGCGAGAGAAGAGAGAGAGACAGAGAAAGCGAAAGAAAAATAAATGAAAAAACAAAGGAACAATAACAAAAAAAGTACAAAACCCAAAGAAAAAAACACACAAAGGAAACAACAACAAGGTCACACTTCAAAAAACTCACACGGGATGGCCTGCGTCGCGTTGTTTATGAAGTGAGAAAAACAAAACAAAAACAAAACGAAAGAAGAAATAAACGAAAACCAAAGGAAAATAACAAAAAAGTACAAAACCGCAAAGGAAACAACAACAAGGACACCCTTCAAAAGACTCACACGGGATGGCTTGCGTCGCGTCGTTGGGATCCGGGTTATACTCTTCTTGGGGAAAATAGTCGATTTTCGTGCACCGGAAGTCCCTCTGGCCTCCTGGGGGCGAGAAGAAAGGGGAAGAGGGGTAAGCGCTGATAAAGAGGAGTGGATGAGTCCTAATCTGTAATGAGGGTTAGGGAGGTTGTTATTATGTGACGTGGGGGGGGAGGGGGAGAGGGGGGAGGGGGAGGGGAGAGGGGGAGAGGGAGAGGGGGAGAGGGAGAGACGAGAGAGAGAGAGAGATGAGAGAGAGAGGAGAGAGAGAGAGAGAGAGAGAGAGAGAGAGAGAGAGAGAGAGAGAGAAAGAGAGAGAGGAAAAGAGAGAAAGAGAGAGAGGAGAGAGAAAGAGAGAGAGGAAAAGAGAGAAAGAGAGAGAGAAAAAGAGAGAGAGAAAGGAGAGAGAGCATAAGAGAGAGAGAAAGAGAGAGAGAGAGAGAGAAGAGAGAGAGAGAGAGAGAGAGAGAGAGAGAGAGAGAGAGAGAGGAGAGAGAGAGAGAGAGAGAGGAGAGGAGAGAGGAGAGAGAAGTAGAGAGAAAGAGGAGAGGGAGAGAGAAAAAAAGAGAAAGAAAAAAGAGAGAGAAGGAATGAAAAATAAAATTTTTTGAGTGGAGAAAAAGAGGACAGAGGCCCGTGCCATGCATAAGGCCCGAGAGGATAGACAAGAAAAACAAAGATAACAGACGTAAGAATAAACTAGGAAGAGAAAAAACGACAAGAATGCTCAGTGAGATCAGAGGGTCTATATAAAAGATAGGCGAAGTAATGGAGAGGCGAGAAAGAGAGAAGNAGAGAGAGCAAGAGAGAGAGAGAGAAAGAGAACCTGAGAACCGACATCCAGTGAGATCGTTTCATAAATAAAGCAGAGGTGCGAGAAGGGAGAGAAAGAAGAAAGGAAGAGAGAGAACGCGACACGCGGTATTAAGGCCTACCACCGCCTCCAAGGCCACAACGCCTCTTCCGGAAGTACCCAAGTAGCCATTTTGGAGAAAATTGCTTCTTGGGCAACAGACAGACCACGAAAGGACAAGAGGGCAGAACAGCTATCACATGCATGAAACTTTGCACACCTAATGCTCTCTTCTATTCTTCTTCCTGGTTCTCCCTCTCTTTTTTACTCTCTCATCTCTTCCTTCCGTGTCTTGTCCCCCTATGCTTTCTCTTTTCCTCTCTCTCTCTCTTTCTTCCTGTCTCGTTTCTCCTCCTGCCGAGTCTGTCTCCCTCTCTTCTCTCTCTCTCTGTCTGTCCCCTCTCTCTTTTGTCTGTCTATACTGTCTCTCTCTCTCTGCGTCTGCCTGTGTCTGTCTGTCTGTTATCTGCTTGACTCCCTCTCTCTCTCTTTTTCTCTCTTGCTCTCACTCTCTTTTACTCGCTTACACATAAATTACACACGCAAGGGAGTTGCCAACTGCCGATATTTTCCGAAATTCCGATTTTGAAAGATATATAGTAAGTAATGAATATATATTGGGTATGTATATAGGGGCATAACACAGCGCCACTAGCAACCCTCCCCCCGCCCCCCCCCCCGTCCCCAAGGCCCCGTTGACCCGATACGAGTTAGAATAAAATATAGCACGCAAAATCCAAACTCTAAAATGTATATATAAATATTTGAAAAGGGTAAAAAAAGAGAAAGTTCGGCGATAAAATTCATGCGAAAGTGTTCGGAGCTTCATGAAATACGACACCGTTCCTTGAGGCTTCGACATATAGTTCGAAGCTCTTTGTTTAGAAACGGAATAAAAAAAACTAAATATGTGAATAAATACGAATGGTGGAATATTGCAGATGATTACGAAAGTGAGAAAGAAGGACTAAGGTGACATTGTCTTGTCTGTGTGCGTCTGGGAAGGATAAAGATAAGAATAATAAAAGGAAATAGTATAGTTCACCTTCGCATTTCTTCGACGTTTTCCGAATCCATTTTAGAATGTATTGCTTAACTGATTGCTCGAATTTGAATACATTATAGCTCCATGCCGATGCTGAAATACGGCGCTATAAACATCCAAAATATGTGATGGCGTGAAGAGCATAAACACGGATATAAATTCATAACATAATAAATCGAAAAAGTAATAAAAGAGCGGGAGGGGAGAGAGAGAAAAAATGAGTACGTAAATTTTAAAAACCCGTTTAATAGACTCAGCCTTTTGTTCGGCGTTCAAACGTTTAACGGGGTAACAAAAGAGGATTAAAAGTGGAGCATCAAAAACCTCAATGAAAGTCTTTTGTGCAATTGAATTCTCTTGTTCGCGCTGTAGACGTGTTTTCCTTCGGAGAGATTCATTGATTGCCTTATTTTATTTTTATTTCGTTTATTTATTCATTTTTCTTTATGCTGTTGTCACACAAACACACACACACACACACACACACCACACACACACACACACACACACACCACACACACACACACACACACACACACACACACACACACACACACACACACACACACACACACCACACACACACACAATCACACAACGCATGCACGCACACACACACCACACACCACACACACACACACACACACACACCACACACACACACACACACACACACAGTCACACACACACACACACACACACACACACACCACACACACAACACACACACACACACACCACCACACACCACACACCACACACACACAACACACACACACACACACAGTCACACACACCCACCCACACACACACACACACACACACCCACCCACAACAACACACACCACACACACACAACCACACAACACCACCACATTCACCCACACACGCATGCACGCACACCAACACACAACACACACCCACACACCACACACACCCACACACAACCACCACACACACCACACACACACACCCACACACACACACACAAGTCACACACCACGCGGATGCACGCACCGCACACACACACACGACACATCACACACCACGAACACACCACAACAAGCACCACACACACAGCACCACACACAACACACACACACGCACAGCACAGTCACACCGACACACCACACACCACAGCACACACACACACCACACCCACACACCACGCACGACACCACCCAGCACACCACACACACGACACACCACCCACCACACAGCATCACCCAGCACACCGCATGCAGCGCGACACCACACACCACACCACCACACCCACACACACACACACCACCACCCACCACACACACACACACAACCACAACACACACACACCACACCCACAGAACAGAGACGACCCACACACAACACACACAGTCACACTCCACAACGACACACACACACACACAACACAACACACACACACACGACACACACACACACACACCCACACACCACACACCCACACCACCACCAATCCCACACACACGGCATGCCACGGCACCACACACCACGCACCACACACACATCAACAACACACACACACACACACACAACCAGCACACCCACACCCAACACACACACCCAACACAACACAACAAACACCACACGCATGCACGCACACACACACACGGCACACAAACAGCACACACAGACACCACACACACACACACACACACCACACACACACACACACACACACACACACACATACACCGCACCAATCCACACCACACGCATGCACGGCACCACACCCACACACACACACCACACCACTCAAACCACACACCCACACACAACCACACACAACACACACACCGCGCGACAGCCACACACCAGCACACCCAACAACACACCAACACAATCCACACCACACGCATGCACGCACCACACACCACCCACACACACACACACACCCACAGCACACACACACACACACACACACACAACACACCACACCCACCACACACAACTCACTCACGTCACCTCACAACAACCCCCCCCCCCGACCACACAACCACCCACCACAGCACACACACACACCACACCACACCAACACCACACACACCACACACACCCACACCCACATACGCACCAACCACACACGCATGCCGCAACCCACAACACACAGCACCACCACACGATCACACAACACACACACACCACCCCACCACACAACACACACACCACACACCAACACAACACACAAACACCACTACACCACACCACCCACACCCACACAAACAAACCCCCCCAACCCACGCACACACCTTCCACACGTATAAAAACGCACGCACGAACATTTCTCCGGAAGCTAGCGAGGTATTTTCCGGAGCATAACCGAAAAAATATGGGCCTTTCTTCTTGAGAGATTCCAAGGAAACGTTCTGTCACATTGGGTGCCCGAGGGAGAGGTGCCATAGACAAATTTGGAAACGGAGAGATCATTTGAGCTACTCGGCGTAGGTGGGGGACAGTGCGGGTGCGGGTGGGGTGTGTGGGGGGGGGGTAAGTGGACTGGGTTGTGTAGGATATATTTAAAGAGCTGCAATGTATTTTGTCTAATCATATAAAGGTAATATGCCCTCTCTCTCTCTCTTTTTGTATCCTTCACTCTCTTTCTCTATTCCTCCTCTTCTCCTCTTCTCTTCTCTTTCTCTCTTCTCTTCTCTCTCTCTTCTCTCTCTCTCTCTTCATCTCTGCCTGTGTTGAATGTGGGATGGGAGTGGGAACCGTAGGGACGTGGTTGTGTGGATAGTGGATCGACTCATCTGAGTGATGGTGGGAGTGTTCGTGCTTGTCATTGGATGGATTGGGTGGGTAGGGAGGGGGGGGTGAGAGTGTCTGGTTGCGGTGGGTGGATGTGGATTCTGAGTGTGAGAGGGACATGGGGTGGCTTGTGTGTGTGGTGGATGCGAGATGTGATTGGGGTGTGGGTTTAGTGGCTGTGGGTGCTTGTGTGGAAGGAGTGGGGAGGAGGTATATACGAGTGGACGGGTGTGCACAGCGGACATGTATTGTGTTGTGTGGTAGGAGGAGCGGAAGCTGGGAGTATATATATATGATATATAGGTAGGAGGGGTATAACGAGAGAGTGAATAATAGTACTGATGGTGTCTATAGTGAGTAGGGGTGTGGGGGCAGAGGAATCGAGCGCGGCGGTTAGCGTCATCCCTGCCTCGCAATACTGGCCTTTCTGTACCCTATATTAGCGGTGCGGTATTTCGTGGTTTATGTTATGGGTTTTTTATT
>NW_020870816.1:221779-229279 GCF_003789085.1 Penaeus vannamei
AAAGACGAACGGAAGAGAGAGAGAGAGAGAGAGAGAGAGAGAATTAAGTTGAACAGAGAATATAGAAGGAAAAGAAATATAATAGAAAATTCACACCGTATTTAAGAAAAAAAGAGACCGTTAAGTGATCAATACAAAACCCTTTGTAGCTGATATGAATTTCTATCACACAGGACTTATCTGGAGCTGATATTATAATCAAACGCCTGATAGATAAACAGCGGTGCGAGAATACCATAGACCTAAAAAAGACTCGATTTTACATACTCGTCGAGGAAAAGAGGGGGAGATGTTTTATTATGTAAAATTGAGATTAAGCGAGCTTCATAATGAAATCTTCAAAGACATGGCGGTTAAAATGGCGCGTCAATATTGACTACATTTTTTTCCATGGCCGAAAAATGTTTTTCTGTTAAAGCAAACTCTTCTGCCTATAGGGTTTCACCATGGTTTTTGGATTTTATAATAACAATCAGTAAAAAAGAATGGTGATGATAGGACGATAACAATATTTATCATGCATTAATAAGAATAATTACTATTACTGTTAATGTAATAGGTAATTGTAGTTATCATCATTTTGTGTAATTATTGTTGTTGTAGTTATTAGTATTTTTGTTGCTGTAGTTATTATTAATATTAATATTATATTTTATAATTGTTTACTGCTATCAGTATTACTTTACTAACTAATATTTTATTGTTATTTTGATATTATACTCATTATAAGAATAAAAATAATTAGATTTATGATACTTTGAACAATTACAAAAACAATATTGGTAATAATAATGTTAATGATAATATGGTAATAATAATAATAATAATAATAATAATAATAATAATAATAATAATAATAATAATAATAATAATATCAGTAATAACGAGAAGGATAATGTTAATGATAAAACACTGAAATTTAATTTAACTATCACTGTTATTATGTAATGTTTATTAGTATCATTATCATAATCCTTCTTGTAGTTCTGATGACTATCCCCTGTATTATGATCATAACTTTAGATTTTTGATGTTTTTGATTTTTTATTACTCATCTCTGATATCATTTTCATTATTGTACCTTTTTATACTTAATTGTCATTGGTATTATTTGGTAGCATCAATCTTAAAGTTATTCTATATATACATTTTTCAATATTTTTTATGACAATATATATAAATAAAAATATTTGTATAGCTTTCTTAATAGTATTATCAATTATTTGTAATATCCACAAAATAACTGGCATTACTGATTCTCATGAGCACTCCATGCTAGCCCCAGCAGAACTGGTGATAAGGGTCAGATATTTCTTCAAGTTAAGTAAGGTGATTTGGCTATCTGCTTGGGCGTGTGCAATCGCAATTACATAGTTTTACATATTTTCGACATATAGTGTTATATGGTAAATTGAAATATAAGTCACACACCATACAAGAGTTGATATACTTATCCCGCTGTGTTTTCATAACAGTGTTCTATGAGTATGGTAATATTACATAGCAAATTTAAGATATCGTATGGGCACTCGATGTATCATTTCATCTGATACATTGGAAGATGTTCAATATATCTTGAAATGAAATATTTTTTTTTTTTTATATACCTTATGTCAGGTCTGGAAGGCCTGATATAGTGCTCAAATATTTGCTTATTTCCCTCGTTACACAGTCTATATCTAGATTCATCTGCACTTCTTGCACCGTGCAGTTGCTGATTCTATAACTAAACATAGTCCGGCAACAATCACGTCATCTCTACTGATCGAAGTGCTTCATGCTACAGCTTTCACGCCTATGCGAGTTCGTCAGATCTACGTTCTTCCTTAAGAGAACTTTTTAATATGTGTGCAACTTTGCAAAAGACATCCCAAGATATATGTTTACAGTATCTTTGCAGAAGGCTTCTTTCGCTAATTTGTCCACGTGGTCGTGCTTGCGTATACCAACATGATATAGTATCCTTACAAATTGAATGTTGAAGTTGCGCTTTCTTGCATAACTTACGTTACGCATAATGCAGATTAAAATTTCCTTGTCGACAGCTGTTTTAAAAGAACTTATTGTCCGAAGAGCACTTTGTGAGTCACAGAAAACTACTTCAGTATTCTGTTGCAAGGAGTATACCTGGCAACTCCGTTTGTGTAGTGCTGGTCCAGTTTTGCTCCATATTATTTGATGTTGCAATAAGCCATTCTTGTATACGGCGCAAGCACAAATTGTTTACGCTATTTGTTCAAGTGCAGTCAGGTTGTTTTTTCGATAGACATGTAAGGTGCACAATCATTGATGAACTTTTCCAAGGGTGAATGGCTCGACCTTTTGCTATTTCACTTATCAGTACGTTAAGCTTTGCAATGCTCATGCAAAGTTTGTGTATTAGAGGGCAGGCGTGTATGTGATTTGTTACGTCTGCTTGCGTGATTTTATGCTGCACCTGCTTCTGGGAATATGTGAAATACAAGGGTTCACTCAGAGCTTTGACTCCAAATATAGTACAAATATGTATTATTCTATCAAAAATGAATGGCGAGTCTTGTTCTGATCTCATGTTCACTATCTTTGTTGTGCTCTTGGCGCTCAGGATAATCATCATAAGTACATTTTGCACTATCTCCAATCTATTTATTTCTGGTTCCTTACAAGGCAACCATTACAGTGCATAGCAATCTACAACTGCCCTTGTAAAAGCCAATTAAACAGTCTAACGAGCTTAACATTGATGTCATGTCCTTTTCCGACAAGAACTTTCAGCAGTTTAGATCTCTTCAGAGAAACGATCAAGTCTGCATCTTTTCCGTTCACCCCGAGATATTTAAACTTATGACACATATCAAGCTCCTGTCGGACCACTCTAGAGAAAAGGCCCGGGCGAAGCTAGACTTCGTAAATCTAACTAGAACTGAACTGTCAAGCTCCTGGTTTCCTGTAAAAGGTGGGTAGGGTTACGATATTTTGGTTGAGAACCATTGTTTTCTCAGAGATGACTAGGCCACACTCATAAGCTTTTGTTTGAGTTCGTCGAGAATTCTTGCATTCTCTCGTGGTGATGGTCTGGCACATATGTCATCAAACGAAAATTAGCCTCCTAAGTGGAATATCTGCTACCAGTTAGTGCATAAGGACATTGGTCAGTATAAAGCTGAGAACTCCTCCCTGTTGTGTCCCAAATTCAAAGGATTGTGAAATGAAACGTTTCACTCCCCTGAACAAGAAACTTTCGGATCTGTCAGGTGCATTTTAATCCAGCTCAGTAATTGACCTCGTATACCAAAGCTTACTAATTGTTCTAGGATAACCTCCGTTTGGAATATCAAAAGCTGACTTAAGGTCAAGAAAAACAGTGTGCTTCACTGGATTTTAGTTTAGTCCTTTATTTACCACCCTGGCTATTTGCACAGGCGTGGGCAAGCTGTGGTACATTTGGTGCATGGTGAAAGTATTATATATTATAGTATTACTTTGGGAATTTTGGCTATAACATTATTATGATCTAAACTATACCATTTAAAAGAAAAGAACAATTACACAGCAATTTATCTTCTCATCTACCAAGCCGGCGTATGGCTTAGGCGTGGAAAGGCATTGTTACATTTGATATGTGAACATGTGATACTACAATCCAAATTTAGGTCACAACATAAGTATATCTTCCAAGACATCAGATGATATGAAGTAGGTACATAGTTCTCCATACCTCATGCGAGGTGATCTGAAAGGCTGTATTACATGACACTCTGAGATATAAGTTCGCTTATATTCTTCATTGCATAATTTACATTTAGTTGCTTCTACATTACAGACTGTACTACCTTGACAATACAATCTATATCCCACCCTGATTCTTGCGTCACATGTCATACTGTCTTGTTCTTGTTTTATATTAGCCATAGATAAATACATCTTGCATAAACCGGTCACAATGCTTTATGCTACAGCTTTCAGACCGTTGAGAATTAATCAACTCAATCTTTGAAGGTAGTTTTAATGATGGGTGAAATCCTAGCAAGAGGTACTCCTAGATTGTTTGTTAAACATAGGTTTCAAAAGCCGTAGAATTATCTACTTACCAAAGGCCATGTTTTCTTTTTGTTATCGTACTCTTGTTTACTGGCATATTTTGTTATTGTTATTGGTAATATGTCTTTGACTTTAATATAATGGTCATGGCAAGACTAATTTAAAAGTATTAATAATTATAGTAATATCATTAATGTTATTAATTATCAAAATGATAATCATACATATGATATTGATAATAATAATGATGCGTAATATAGAACAAAAAGATTAATTAGTAACAATAATAATGAAATTAAGGATAATACAAAAATTAGAGTACACGAGGAATTGGGGATTCGCTGGATGGTTCATTTGATACCATTGTGCTAACCAAGAGATTTGTTGGATGGATTAATTAATCGGGTATAGCATGTTGGAAGCGATAATTAGACAAGGTTTTGTTTGTGGTAATTCGAGTTTGGTTGATTAGCTTCTCAGACTTATGCTAGCGCTTTCAGTTTATTTGATGTGGTTGGCCTGTTATCTCATTAATTGCATAACTGAAGAGTTAATGGGATTATATTGACTTTACTTATATTCTTTAGCAGATTATAAAGTAGCTTTTGTACTGTGCATTATCTTATCTAAATTTTTAGTCATTTTTATATTTCTTTCAATAATAATTTTTTTTTTAGTGTGGTTCGATTTGCGAATATTCAGCCAAGACCATATTTATTCGTACCCTTGGTATCGAAGAATAGAGAATTCGATTTTTTGAAAGTGAATTTAGTTTAGTTTAAGGCTCCACTTTATGCCAATGGGTTCACGCAGAGATTAAGTAACTCTCTTTCATTTGCATGGCAAGATGCTGTTGCTAAAATATATTTCGAATTATATATAAATATAAGAATTTATTTTCGACACTAACAATATTGCTACGTGTAGCAATGTTACAGGTAGTATAGGTCGGATTACTATATAGCTTTTATATGATAGTTCTTCATTTATTCCACTAGAAAATTTAAGAAGGACGATTCCTTGGAGGTGNGCAGGAGAGAATATATAGATATAGATTAAATAGATAGATAGATAGATTAGAAGAAGAGAGAGACGAGAGAGAGGAGAAGAGAGAGATGAGAGAGACGAGAGAGGAAGAAGAGAAGGGGAGAGAGAGATGGATAGGGGAAGGGAAGAGAGGAGAGAGAGAGAGAGGAGGGGAAGAGAAACGTGAAAATGGGAGGAGGAGGAATGAGAGATGAGATGATGAGAGAGAACAGAGAAGAAAGTGCGGGAGAGAGAGAGAGAGCAGAGAGAGAGGGAGGAGAAGAGAGAGAGGAGGAGAGACGAGACCTGAAGGACCGAAGAAGAGACGCGAGAAGAGATGAAACGAGAGAGAGAGAGAGAGAGAAGAAAGAGAGAAGAGAGAGACGAGAGAGAGAGAGAGAAGGAATATATAGATAGAGTGAATAAAATAGATAGCATAATAGATAGAGTGAGAATCAGACGAAGACGAGACGAGAATGAGAGGAGAAGAGGGAAGAAAGAGAGAGAGAAGAGAGAGAGAGAGAGGAGAGACGAGAGAAGAAAAGAGAGTTGAGAAATGGGAGAGAGAGAGACGTCGAGAAGAGCAGAGATGGAGAGAGAGGAGACACAGGAGAGAGAAGTGCGGAGAAGAGACAGAAGAGAAAGCAAGAGAGATGGGAAGACAGAGGGAGGGGAAGAGAGAGACGAGAGAGGAGAGAGGAAGAAGACATGAGGAGACGACGAAAGAGAGAGAAAGAGAGAGAGAGAAATAGAGGAAAAGGATATATAACTATATATATATATATAGATAGATAGAAAACTATAAATAGATAGATAAGGAACAGAGGGACGAGATAGGATATATATATATATCTGTATATATATATAATATAATATATATATAATATATATATATATATAGTATATATTAGTATAAGAGAGAGAGAGAGAGAGAGAGAGAGAGAGAGAGAGAGAGCTGAGAAAGGGAGAGAGAGTGAGAGAGAGAGAAAGGGAGAGATTGAGAGAGAGAGAGAGAGAGAGAGAGAGATAGAAGAGAAGAGGATGGAGAGATGAAGAGGAGAAAGAGAGAGAAGAGAGGGAGAGAGAGAGAGAGCGATTACTTTGTTTGAATCATAATACATTGCTAGCTTTAAATATCTAAAAAAAAGTCCAAATAAAACAAATGATACAAAGAAAAGCTGATACAACGAGTATATAAAAAGGTAGATTTACTGAATTCGAATCAAATAATGTGATTTTTTTTTCTGTTGGCATTGCGAATGTTACCATATTTCGAAAACATGAGCTTTATATTATACGATCACAGGTAACACGTAATAAAAATATCGGCAAAGGTATTTCCTTATTTATTTATGAACATATAACTACCATTACGTCCAGCAACTACCAGGAAAATATGTTAACGGCTAGAATATGTTGGAAAACAACCATTCACAACATTCACGTCAACAACAGTATAGTTTAGGATCCAGGAGCGCTATAGATAGACTGAATGCTAACAAAAGGCATGGAAGGATAACGAATAGGTTGTTGTTGCAATCAGAGAGCATAACTACGCTAAATATGTTGCAATAATGAAGGATTTCGCTTCCGAGGTGGAATTCAAGCGCTTATGAAGTGGCGGATCTGCGAGCCTCTTCGTTGACGGGGGATCGAACCGCGCGTGGCTTCCCGAAACAAGGGATCCGATCGTTCACTCTTTCAATATCTATACTGTCATTTATTCATTTATTGCATGAGCGTTTGGCTTCAGCTTAGGGTGAAGGCTAGATCATTTCCCGAAACAAGGGATCCGATCGTTCACTCTTCCAATATCTATACTGTCATTTATTTATTTCCCGAAACAAGCGATCGTTCACTCTTTCATATCTTACGGTCATTTATTATTTCCCGAGAACAAGGATCCGACGTTCACTCTTTCAATATCTATACTGTCATTTATTTATTTCCCGAAACAGGGATCCGATCGTTCACTCTTTCAATATCTATACTTCATTTATTTATCCCGAAAACAGGGATCCGATCGTTCACTCTTTCAATATCTATACTGTCATTTATTCATTTCCCGAAACAATCCGATCTCTTCAATATCTAACTGTCATTATTCATTTATTGCATGAGAGTTTGCTTAAGCTTAGGTGAGGCTAGATCCCCAGTAGCAATTCGAGCGAGGTGTCATGGCGTCCCACAGGGCTATTTGGTGATTGTTCAATGAAAATATAACATTAAAATAATTGTTTTTCATTAATTGAAAATTTAAAAGACCAAAAATCGACCATATTCACAAAGCATCCGTGAATTTTGTGACGTCATCAAAATAAACCCCATGTGCCTTTTTCCAAAAATGGAATCAGACGCCATGACACCTCCTCGAGTTGCTACTGATCGAGCCTTCCTCTTAGGCTTAGAGAGACAGAGTGGGTGTGGCGTGTCTGTGTGTCTGTGTGTGTGTGT